>JAUPFP010000408.1:0-21369 GCA_036925085.1 Brachycybe producta
TGAAGTTTGAAATTGAAGTTGAAACTGAAGTTAAATTTTAAGTTGATATTGAAGATGAAATTGAAGTTGAAACTGAAGTTGAATTTTAATTGAAATTGCAGTTGAAATTGAAGTTGAAATTGAAGTTGAAATTGAAGTTGAAATTGAAGTTGAAATTGAAGTGAACATGGAAGTTGAAATTGAAGTTGAAATTAAAGTTAAAATTGAAGTTGAAATTGAAGTTGAAATTGAGTTGAAATTGAAGTTGAAATTGAAGTTGAAACTGAAGTTGAATTTTAAGTTGATATTGAAGTTGAAATTGAAGTTGAAATTGAAGTTGAAATTGATGTTGAAATTGAAGTTAAAATTGAAGTTGAATTTGAAGTTGAATTGAAGTAGAAGAATTGAAGTTGAAATGAAGTTGAAATTGAAGTTGAACTTCAAGTTAAATTTGAAGTTGAAATTGAAGTTGAAATTGAAGTTGAAATTGAAGTTGAAATAAAGTTAAAAATGAAGTTGAAATTGAAGTTGAAATTGAAGTTGAAATAGAAGTTGAAATTGAAGTTAAAATTGAAGTTGAATTGAAGTTGAAATTAAAGTTTAATTGAAGTGAAACTGAAGTTGAATTTTAAATTGAAATTGCTGTTGAAATTGAAGTTGAAATTGAAGTTGAAATTGAAGTTGAAATTGAAGTTGAATTGAAGTTGAAATTGAAGTTGAAACTGAAGTTAAATTTTAAGTTGATATTGAAGATGAAATTGAAGTTGAAATTGAAGTTGAAATTGAAGTTGAAATTGAAGTTGAAATTGAAGTTGAAGTGAAATTGAAATTGAAGTTGAAATTGAAGTTGAAATTGAAGTTGAAATTGAAGTAGAAATTGAAGTTGAAATTGAAGTTGAAATTGAAGTTGAAATTGAAGTTGAAATGAAGTTGAAATTGAAGTTGAAATTGAAGTTGAAACTGAAGGTGAATTTGAAATTGAAATTGCAGTTGAAATTTAAGTTGAAAATTGAAGTTGAAATTGAAGTTGAAATTGAAGTTGAAATGAAGTTGAACTTCAAGTTAAATTTGAAGTTGAAATTGAAGTGAAATTGAAGTTGAATTGAAGTTAAAATTGAAGTTGAAATTGAAGTTGAAATTGAAGTTGAAATTGAAGTTGAAATTGAAGTTAAAATTGATGTTGAAATTGAAGTTGAAATTGAAGTTTAAATTGAAGTTGAAACTGAAGTTGAATTTTAAATTGAAATTGCCATTGAAATTGAAGTTGAAATTGAAGTTGAAATTGAAGTTGAAATTGAAGTTGAAATTGATGTTGAAATTGAAGTTAAAATTGAAGTTGAAATTGAAGTTGAAATTGAAGTTGAAACTGAAGTTGAATTTTAAGTTGATATTGAAGTTGAAATTGAAGTTGAAATTGAAGTTGAAATTGAAGTTGAAATTGAAGTTGAAATTGATGTTGAAATTGAAGTTGAAATTGAAGTTGAAATTGAAGTTGAAATTGAAGTTGAAACTGAAGTTGAATTTGAATTGAAATTGCAGTTGAAATTTAAGTTGAAATTTAAGTTGAAATTGAAGTTGAAACTGAAGTTGAATTTTAAGTTGATATTGAAGTTGAAATTGAAGTTGAAATTGAAGTTGAAATTGAAGTTGAAATTGAAGTTGAAATTGATGTTGAAATTGAAGTTAAAATTGAAGTTGAAGTTGAAGTTGAAATTGAAGTTGAAATTGAAGTTGAAATTGAAGTTGAAATTGAAGTTGAAGTTGAAATTGAAATTGAAGTTGAAATTGAAGTTGAAATTGAAGTTGAAATTGAAGTAGAAATTGAAGTTGAAATTGAAGTTGAAATTGAAGTTGAAATTGAAGTTGAAACTGAAGTTGAATTTGAAATTGATATTGCAGTTGAAATTTAAGTTGAAATTGAAGTGAAATTGAAGTTGAAATTGAAGTTGAAATTGAAGTTGAACTTCAAGTTAAATTTGAATTTGAAATTGAAGTTGAAATTGAAGTTGAAATTGAAGTTAAAATTGAAGTTGAAATTGAAGTTGAAATTGAAGTTGAAATTGAAGTTGAAATTGAAGTTGAAATTGAAGTTAAAATTGATGTTGAAATTGAAGTTGAAATTGAAGTTTAAATTGAAGTTGAAACTGAAGTTGAATTTTAAATTGAAATTGCCATTGAAATTGAAGTTGAAAATTGAAGTTGAAATTGACGTTGAAATTGAAGTTGAAATTGAAGTTGAAATTGAAGTGAAATTGAAGTTGAAACTGAAGTTAAATTTTAAGTTGTATTGAAGATGAAATTGAAGTTGAAACTGAAGTTGAATTTTTAAATTGAAATTGCAGTTGAAATTGAAGTTGAAATTGAAGTTGAAATTGAAGTTGAAATGAGTTGAAATTGAAGTTGAAATTGAAGTTGAAATTGAAGTTGAAATTGAAGTTGAAATTGAAGTTGAAATTGAGTTGAAAATGAAGTTAAAATAGAAGTTGAAATTGAAGTTGAAATTGAAGTTGAAATTGAAGTTGAAATTGAAGTTGAAACTGAAGTTGAATTTTAAGTTGATATTGAAGTTGAAATTGAAGTTGAAATTGAAGTTGAAATTGATGTAGAAATTGAAGTTAAAATTGAAGTTGAAATTGAAGTTGAAATTGAAGTAGAAATTGAAGTTGAAATTGAAGTTGAAATTGAAGTTGAACTTCAAGTTAAATTTGAAGTTGAAATTGAAGTTGAAATTGAAGTTGAAATTGAAGTTGAAATTGAAGTTAAAAATGAAGTTGAAATTGAAGTTGAAATTGAAGTTGAAATTGAAGTTGAAATTGAAGTTAAAATTGAAGTTGAAATTGAAGTTGAAATTAAAGTTTAAATTGAAGTTGAAACTGAAGTTGAATTTTAAATTGAAATTGCTGTTGAAATTGAAGTTGAAATTGAAGTTGAAATTGAAGTTGAAATTGAAGTTGAAATTGAAGTTGAAATTGAAGTTGAAATTGAAGTTGAAATTGAAGTTGAAATTGAAGTTGAAACTGAAGTTAAATTTTAAGTTGATATTGAAGATGAAATTGAAGTTGAAACTGAAGTTGAATTTTAAATTGAAATTGCAGTTGAAATTGAAGTTGAAATTGAAGTTGAAATTGAAGTTGAAATTGAAGTTGAAATTGAAGTTGAAATTGAAGTTGAAATTGAAGTTGAAATTGAAGTTGAAATTAAAGTTAAAATAGAAGTTGAAATTGAAGTTGAAATTGAAGTTGAAATTGAAGTTGAAATTGAAGTTGAAATTGAAGTTGAAACTGAAGTTGAATTTTAAGTTGATATTGAAGTTGAAATTGAAGTTGAAATTGAAGTTGAAATTGATGTTGAAATTGAAGTTAAAATTGAAGTTGAATTTGAAGTTGAAATTGAAGTAGAAATTGAAGTTGAAATTGAAGTTGAAATTGAAGTTGAACTTCAAGTTAAATTTGAAGTTGAAATTGAAGTTGAAATTGAAGTTGAAATTGAAGTTGAAATTAAAGTTAAAAATGAAGTTGAAATTGAAGTTGAAATTGAAGTTGAAATAGAAGTTGAAATTGAAGTTAAAATTGAAGTTGAAATTGAAGTTGAAATTAAAGTTTAAATTGAAGTTGAAACTGAAGTTGAATTTTAAATTGAAATTGCTGTTGAAATTGAAGTTGAAATTGAAGTTGAAATTGAAGTTGAAATTGAAGTTGGAATTGAAGTTGAAATTGAAGTTGAAACTGAAGTTAAATTTTAAGTTGATATTGAAGATGAAATTGAAGTTGAAACTGAAGTTGAATTTTAAATTGAAATTGCAGTTGAAATTGAAGTTGAAATTGAAGTTGAAATTGAAGTTGAAATTGAAGTTGAAATTGAAGTTGAAATTGAAGTTGAAGTTGAAATTGAAATTGAAGTTGAAATTGAAGTTGAAATTGAAGTTGAAATTGAAGTAGAAATTGAAGTTGAAATTGAAGTTGAAATTGAAGTTGAAATTGAAGTTGAAATTGAAGTTGAAATTGAAGTTGAAATTGAAGTTGAAACTGAAGTTGAATTTGAAATTGAAATTGCAGTTGAAATTTAAGTTGAAATTGAAGTTGAAATTGAAGTTGAAATTGAAGTTGAAATTGAAGTTGAACTTCAAGTTAAATTTGAAGTTGAAATTGAAGTTGAAATTGAAGTTGAAATTGAAGTTAAAATTGAAGTTGAAATTGAAGTTGAAATTGAAGTTGAAATTGAAGTTGAAATTGAAGTTAAAATTGATGTTGAAATTGAAGTTGAAATTGAAGTTTAAATTGAAGTTGAAACTGAAGTTGAATTTTAAATTGAAATTGCCATTGAAATTGAAGTTGAAATTGAAGTTGAAATTGAAGTTGAAATTGAAGTTGAAATTGAAGTTGAAATTGAAGTTGAAATTGAAGTTGAAACTGAAGTTAAATTTTAAGTTGATATTGAAGATGAAATTGAAGTTGAAACTGAAGTTAAATTTTAAATTGAAATTGCAGTTGAAATTGAAGTTGAAATTGAAGTTGAAATTGAAGTTGAAATTGAAGTTGAAATTGAAGTTGAAATTGAAGTTGAAATTGAAGTTGAAATTGAAGTTAAAATAGAAGTTGAAATTGAAGTTGAAATTGAAGTTGAAATTGAAGTTGAAATTGAAGTTGAAACTGAAGTTGAATTTTAAGTTGATATTGAAGTTGAAATTGAAGTTGAAATTGAAGTTCAAATTGATGTAGAAATTGAAGTTAAAATTGAAGTTGAAATTGAAGTTGAAATTGAAGTAGAAATTGAAGTTGAAATTGAAGTTGAAATTGAAGTTGAACTTCAAGTTAAATTTGAAGTTGAAATTGAAGTTGAAATTGAAGTTGAAATTGAAGTTGAAATTGAAGTTAAAAATGAAGTTGAAATTGAAGTTGAAATTGAAGTTGAAATTGAAGTTGAAATTGAAGTTGAAATTGAAGTTAAAATTGAAGTTGAAATTGAAGTTGAAATTAAAGTTTAAATTGAAGTTGAAACTGAAGTTGAATTTTAAATTGAAATTGCTATTGAAATTGAAGTTGAAATTGAAGTTGAAATTGAAGTTGAAATTGAAGTTGATATTGAAGTTGAAATTGAAGTTGAAACTGAAGTTAAATTTTAAGTTGATATTGAAGATGAAATTGAAGTTGAAACTGAAGTTGAATTTTAAATTGAAATTGCAGTTGAAATTGAAGTTGAAATTGAAGTTGAAATTGAAGTTGAAATTGAAGTTGAAATTGAAGTTGAAATTGAAGTTGAAATTGAAGTTGAAATTGAAGTTGAAATTAAAGTTAAAATAGAAGTTGAAATTGAAGTTGAAATTGAAGTTGAAATTGAAGTTGAAATTGAAGTTGAAACTGAAGTTGAATTTTAAGTTGATATTGAAGTTGAAATTGAAGTTGAAATTGAAGTTGAAATTGATGTTGAAATTGAAGTTAAAATTGAAGTTGAAATTGAAGTTGAAATTGAAGTAGAAATTGAAGTTGAAATTGAAGTTGAAATTGAAGTTGAACTTCAAGTTAAATTTGAAGTTGAAATTGAAGTTGAAATTGAAGTTGAAATTGAAGTTGAAATTGAAGTTAAAAATGAAGTTGAAATTGAAGTTGAAATTGAAGTTGAAATTGAAGTTGAAATTGAAGTTAAAATTGAAGTTGAAATTGAAGTTGAAATTAAAGTTTAAATTGAAGTTGAAACTGAAGTTGAATTTTAAATTGAAATTGCTGTTGAAATTGAAGTTGAAATTGAAGTTGAAATTGAAGTTGAAATTGAAGTTGGAATTGAAGTTGAAATTGAAGTTGAAACTGAAGTTAAATTTTAAGTTGATATTGAAGATGAAATTGAAGTTGAAACTGAAGTTGAATTTTAAATTGAAATTGCAGTTGAAATTGAAGTTGAAATTGAAGTTGAAATTGAAGTTAAAATTGAAGTTGAAGTTGAAGTTGAAATTGAAGTTGAAATTGAAGTTGAAATTGAAGTTGAAATTGAAGTTGAAGTTGAAATTGAAATTGAAGTTGAAATTGAAGTTGAAATTGAAGTTGAAATTGAAGTAGAAATTGAAGTTGAAATTGAAGTTGAAATTGGAGTTGAAATTGAAGTTGAAATTGAAGTTGAAATTGAAGTTGAAATTGAAGTTGAAATTGAAGTTGAAATTGAAGTTGAAACTGAAGTTGAATTTGAAATTGAAATTGCAGTTGAAATTGAAGTTGAAATTGAAGTTAAAATTGAAGTTGAAGTTGAAGTTGAAATTGAAGTTAAAATTGAAGTTGAAATTGAAGTTGAAATTGAAGTTGAACAAGTTAAATTTGAAGTTAAAATTGAAGTTGAAATTGAAGTTGAAATTGAAGTTAAAATTGAAGTTGAAATTGAAGTTGAAATTGAAGTTGAAATTGAAGTTGAAATTGAAGTTAAAATTGATGTTGAAATTGAAGTTGAAATTGAAGTTTAAATTGAAGTTGAAATTGAAGTTAAAATAAAAGTTGAAATTGAAGTTGAAATTGAAGTTGAAATTGAAGTTGAAATTGAAGTTGAAATTGAAGTTAAATTTTAAGTTGATATTGAAGATGAAATTGAAGTTGAAACTGAAGTTGAATTTTAAATTGAAATTGCAGTTGAAATTGAAGTTGAAATTGAAGTTGAAATTGAAGTTAAAATTGAAGTTGAAGTTGAAGTTGAAATTGAAGTTGAAATTGAAGTTGAAATTGAAGTTGAAATTGAAGTTGAAGTTGAAATTGAAATTGAAGTTGAAATTGAAGTTGAAATTGAAGTTGAAATTGAAGTAGAAATTGAAGTTGAAATTGAAGTTGAAATTGGAGTTGAAATTGAAGTTGAAATTGAAGTTGAAATTGAAGTTGAAATTGAAGTTGAAATTGAAGTTGAAATTGATGTTGAAACTGAAGTTGAATTTGAAATTGAAATTGCAGTTGAAATTGAAGTTGAAATTGAAGTTAAAATTGAAGTTGAAGTTGAAGTTGAAATTGAGTTAAAATTGAAGTTGAAATTGAAGTTGAAATTGAAGTTGAACAAGTTAAATTTGAAGTTAAAATTGAAGTTGAAATTGAAGTTGAAATTGAAGTTAAAATTGAAGTTGAAGTTGAAGTTGAAATTGAAGTTAAAATTGAAGTTGAAATTGAAGTTGAAATTGAAGTTGAACAAGTTAAATTTGAAGTTAAAATTGAAGTTGAAATTGAAGTTGAAATTGAAGTTAAAATTGAAGTTGAAATTGAAGTTGAAATTGAAGTTGAAATTGAAGTTGAAATTGAAGTTAAAATTGATGTTGAAATTGAAGTTGAAATTGAAGTTTAAATTGAAGTGAAATTGAAGTTAAAATAAAAGTGAAATTGAAGTTGAAATTGAAGTTGAAATTGAAGTTGAAATTGAAGTTGAAATTGAAGTTAAATTTTAAGTTGATATTGAAGATGAAATTGAAGTTGAAACTGAAGTTGAATTTTAAATTGAAATTGCAGTTGAAATTGAAGTTGAAATTGAAGTTGAAATTGAAGTTAAAATTGAAGTTGAAGTTGAAGTTGAAATTGAAGTTGAAATTGAAGTTGAAATTGAAGTTGAAATTGAAGTTGAAGTTGAAATTGAAATTGAAGTTGAAATTGAAGTTGAAATTGAAGTTGAAATTGAAGTAGAAATTGAAGTTGAAATTGAAGTTGAAATTGGAGTTGAAATTGAAGTTGAAATTGAAGTTGAAATTGAAGTTGAAATTGAAGTTGAAATTGAAGTTGAAATTGAAGTTGAAACTGAAGTTGAATTTGAAATTGAAATTGCAGTTGAAATTGAAGTTGAAATTGAAGTTAAAATTGAAGTTGAAGTTGAAGTTGAAATTGAAGTTAAAATTGAAGTTGAAATTGAAGTTGAAATTGAAGTTGAACAAGTTAAATTTGAAGTTAAAATTGAAGTTGAAATTGAAGTTGAAATTGAAGTTAAAATTGAAGTTGAAATTGAAGTTGAAATTGAAGTTGAAATTGAAGTTGAAATTGAAGTTAAAATTGATGTTGAAATTGAAGTTGAAATTGAAGTTGAAATTGAAGTTGAAATTGAAGTTAAAATAAAAGTTGAAATTGAAGTTGAAATTGAAGTTGAAATTGAAGTTGAAATTGAAGTTGAAATTGAAGTTGAAATTGAAGTTGAAATTGAAGTTGAAATTGAAGTTGAAATTGAAGTTGAAATTGAAGTTGAAATTAAAGTTGAAATTGAAGTTGAAACTGAAGTTGAATTTGAAATTGAAATTGCAGTTGAAAATGAAGTTGAAATTCAAGTTGAAATTGAAGTTGAAATTGAAGTTGAAATTGAAGTTGAAATTGAAGTTGAAATTGAAGTTGAAATTGAAGTTGAAATTGAAGTTGAAATTGAAGTTGAAATTGAAATTAAAATTGAAGTTGAAATTAAAGTTGAAATTGAAGTTGAAATTGAAGTTAAAATTGAAGTTGAACTTCAAGTTAAAATTGAAGTTGAAATTGAAGTTGAAATTGAATTTAAAATTGAAATTGAAATTGAAGTTGAAATTGAAGTAGAAATTGAAGTTGAAATTGAAATTGAAATTGCAGTTGAAATTGAAGTTGAAATTGAAGTTGAAATTGAAGTTGAAATTGAAGTTGGAATCGAAGTTGAAATTGAAGTTGAAACTGAAGTTAAATTTTAAGTTGATATTGAAGATGAAATTGAAGTTGAAACTGAAGTTGAATTTTAAATTGAAATTGCAGTTGAAATTGAAGTTGAAATTGAAGTTGAAATTGAAGTTGAAATTGAAGTTGAAATTGAAGTTGAAATTGAAGTTGAAATTGAAGTTGAAATTGAAGTTAAAATAGAAGTTGAAATTGAAGTTGAAATTGAAGTTGAAATTGAAGTTGAAATTGAAGTTGAAACTGAAGTTGAATTTTAAGTTGATATTGAAGTTGAAATTGAAGTTGAAATTGAAGTTGAAATTGAAGTTGAAATTGAAGTTGAAATTGAAGTTAAAATTGAAGTTGAAATTGAAGTTGAAATTAAAGTTTAAATTGAAGTTGAAACTGAAGTTGAATTTTAAATTGAAATTGCTGTTGAAATTGAAGTTGAAATTGAAGTTGAAATTGAAGTTGAAATTGAAGTTGGAATCGAAGTTGAAATTGAAGTTGAAACTGAAGTTAAATTTTAAGTTGATATTGAAGATGAAATTGAAGTTGAAACTGAAGTTGAATTTTAAATTGAAATTGCAGTTGAAATTGAAGTTGAAATTGAAGTTGAAATTGAAGTTGAAATTGAAGTTGAAATTGAAGTTGAAATTGAAGTTGAAATTGAAGTTGAAATTGAAGTTAAAATAGAAGTTGAAATTGAAGTTGAAATTGAAGTTGAAATTGAAGTTGAAATTGAAGTTGAAACTGAAGTTGAATTTTAAGTTGATATTGAAGTTGAAATTGAAGTTGAAATTGAAGTTGAAATTGATGTTGAAATTGAAGTTAAAATTGAAGTTGAAGTTGAAGTTGAAATTGAAGTTAAAATTGAAGTTGAAATTGAAGTTGAAATTGAAGTTGAACAAATTAAATTTGAAGTTAAAATTGAAGTTGAAATTGAAGTTGAAATTGAAGTTAAAATTGAAGTTGAAATTGAAGTTGAAATTGAAGTTGAAATTGAAGTTGAAATTGAAGTTAAAATTGATGTTGAAATTGAAGTTGAAATTGAAGTTTAAATTGAAGTTGAAATTGAAGTTAAAATAAAAGTTGAAATTGAAGTTGAAATTGAAGTTGAAATTGAAGTTGAAATTGAAGTTGAAATTGAAGTTGAAATTGAAGTTGAAATTGAAGTTGAAATTGAAGTTGAAATTAAAGTTGAAATTGAAGTTGAAACTGAAGTTGAATTTGAAATTGAAATTGCAGTTGAAAATGAAGTTGAAATTGAAGTTGAAATTGAAGTTGAAATTCAAGTTGAAATTGAAGTTGAAATTGAAGTTGAAATTGAAGTTGAAATTGAAGTTGAAATTGAAGTTGAAATTGAAGTTGAAATTGAAGTTGAAATTGAAGTTGAAATTGAAATTAAAATTGAAGTTGAAATTAAAGTTGAAATTGAAGTTGAAATTGAAGTTAAAATTGAAGTTGAACTTCAAGTTAAAATTGAAGTTGAAATTGAAGTTGAAATTGAATTTAAAATTGAAATTGAAATTGAAGTTGAAATTGAAGTAGAAATTGAAGTTGAAATTGAAATTGAAATTGCAGTTGAAATTGAAGTTGAAGTTGAAATTGAAGTAGAAATTGAAGTTGAAATTGAAGTTGAAATTGAAGTTGAACTTCAAGATAAATTTGAAGTTGAAATTGAAGTTAAAAATGAAGTTGAAATTGAAGTTGAAATTGAAGTTGAAATTGAAGTTGAAGTTGAAGTTGAAGTTGAAGTTGAAGTTGAAGTTGAAGTTGAAATTGAAGTTGAAGTTGAAGTTGAAGTTGAAGTTGAAGTTGAAGTTGAAGTTGAAGTTGAAGTTGAAGTTGAAGTTAAAGTTGAAGTTGAAGTTAATGTCAAAGTTAATGTTAAGTTGAAGTTGAAGTTGAAAGTGAAGTTGAAGTTGAAGTTGATGTCAAGTTGAAGTTGAAGTTGAAGTTGAAGTTGAAGTTAAAGTTGAAGTTAAAGTTGAAATTAAAGTTAATGTTGAAGTTGAAGTTAAAGTAAAAGTTGAAGTTGAAGTTGAAGTTGAAGTTGAATTTGAAGTTGACGTTGAAGTTGAAGTTGAAGTTGAAGTTTAAGTTTAAGTTGAAGTTGAAGTTGAAGTTGAAGTTGAAGTTGAAGTTGAAGTTGAAGTTGAAGTTGAAGTTGAAGTTGAAGTTGAAGTTGAAGTTGAAGTTGAAGTTGAAGTTGAAATTGAAGTTGAAGTTGAATTTGAAGTTGAAGTTGAAGTTGAAGTTAAAGTGGAAGTAAAGTTGAAGTTGAAGTTGAAGTCAAGTTGAAGTCAAGTTGAAGTTGAAGTTTAAGTTGAAGTTGAAGTTGAATTTGATTTTGAAGTTGAAGTTGAAGTTGAAGTTGAAGTTGAAGTTGAAGTTGAAGTTGAAGTTAAAGTTGAAGTTAAAGTTTTGGTGGAAGTTAATGTCGAAGTTGAAGTTGAATTTGAAGTAGAAGTTGAAGTTGAAGTTGAAGTTGAAGTTGAAGTTGAAGTTGAAGTTGAAGTTGAAGTTGAAGTTGAAGTTGAAGTTGAAGTTAAAGTTGAAGTTATTGTTGAAGTTGAAGTTAAAGTAAAAGTTGAAGTTGAAGTTAAAGTAAAAGTTGAAGTTGAAGTTAAAATTGAAGTTAAAGTTAATGTTGAAGTTGGAGTTGAAGTTGAAGTTAATGATAAATTGAAATTAACATTGAAGTTGAAGTTGAAGTTGAAGTTGAAGTTAAAGTAAAAGTTGAAGTTGAAGTTGAAGTTGAAGTTGAAGTTAAAGTGAAAGTAAAGTTGAAGTTGAAGTTGAAGTCAAGTTGAAGTCATGTTGAAGTTGAAGTTGAAGTTGAAGTTGAAGTTGAAGTTGAATTTGATTTTGAAGTTGAAGTTAAAGTTGAAGATGAAGTTGAAGTTGAAGTTGAAGTTGAAGTTGAAGTTGAAGTTGAAGTTGAAGTTAAAGTTGAAATTGAAGTTAAAGTGAAAATGAAGTTGAAGTTGAAGTTGAAGTCAAGTTGAAATTAAAGTTGAAGTTAAAGTTGAAGTTGAAGTTAAAGTTAAAGTTAAAGATGAAGTTGAAGTTGAAGTTGAAGTTGAAGTTGAAGTTGAAGTTGAAGTTGAAGTTGAAGTTGAAGTTAAAGTTGAAGTTGAAGTTAATGTCAAAGTTAATGTTAAGTTGAAGTTGAAGTTGAAAGTGAAGTTGAAGTTGAAGTTGATGTCAAGTTGAAGTTGAAGTTGAAGTTAAAGTTGAAATTGAAGTTAAAGTGAAAATGAAGTTGAAGTTGAAGTTGAAGTCAAGTTGAAATTAAAGTTGAAGTTAAAGTTGAAGTTGAAGTTAAAGTTAAAGTTAAAGATGAAGTTGAAGTTGAAGTTGAAGTTGAAGTTGAAGTTGACGTTGAAGTTGAAGTTGAAGTTGAAGTTAAAGTTGAAGTTGAAGTTAATGTCAAAGTTAATGTTAAGTTGAAGTTGAAGTTGAAAGTGAAGTTGAAGTTGAAGTTGATGTCAAGTTGAAGTTGAAGTTGAAGTTGAAGTTGAAGTTAAAGTTGAAGTTAAAGTTGAAATTAAAGTTAATGTTGAAGTTGAAGTTAAAGTAAAAGTTGAAGTTGAAGTTGAAGTTGAAGTTGAATTTGAAGTTGACGTTGAAGTTGAAGTTGAAGTTGAAGTTTAAGTTTAAGTTGAAGTTGAAGTTGAAGTTGAAGTTGAAGTTGAAGTTGAAGTTGAAGTTGAAGTTGAAGTTGAAGTTGAAGTTGAAGTTGAAGTTGAAGTTGAAGTTGAAGTTGAAGTTGAAATTGAAGTTGAAGTTGAATTTGAAGTTGAAGTTGAAGTTGAAGTTAAAGTGGAAGTAAAGTTGAAGTTGAAGTTAAAATTGAAGTTGAAATTGAAGTTGAAGTTGAAGTTGAAGTTGAAGTTGAAGTTGAAGTTGAAGTTGAAGTTGAAGTTGAAGTTAAAATTGAAGTTGAAATTGAAGTTGAAATTGAAGTTGAAATTGAAGTTGAAATTGAAGTTAAAATTGATGTTGAAATTGAAGTTGAAATTGAAGTTTAAATTGAAGTTGAAATTGAAGTTAAAATAAAAGTTGAAATTGAAGTTGAAATTGAAGTTGAAATTGAAGTTGAAATTGAAGTTGAAATTGAAGTTGAAATTGAAGTTGAAATTGAAGTTGAAATTGAAGTTGAAATTAAAGTTGAAATTGAAGTTGAAACTGAAGTTGAATTTGAAATTGAAATTGCAGTTGAAAATGAAGTTGAAATTGAAGTTGAAATTGAAGTTGAAATTCAAGTTGAAATTGAAGTTGAAATTGAAGTTGAAATTGAAGTTGAAATTGAAGTTGAAATTGAAGTTGAAATTGAAGTTGAAATTGAAGTTGAAATTGAAGTTGAAATTGAAATTAAAATTGAAGTTGAAATTAAAGTTGAAATTGAAGTTGAAATTGAAGTTAAAATTGAAGTTGAACTTCAAGTTAAAATTGAAGTTGAAATTGAAGTTGAAATTGAATTTAAAATTGAAATTGAAATTGAAGTTGAAATTGAAGTAGAAATTGAAGTTGAAATTGAAATTGAAATTGCAGTTGAAATTGAAGTTGAAGTTGAAATTGAAGTAGAAATTGAAGTTGAAATTGAAGTTGAAATTGAAGTTGAACTTCAAGATAAATTTGAAGTTGAAATTGAAGTTAAAAATGAAGTTGAAATTGAAGTTGAAATTGAAGTTGAAATTGAAGTTGAAGTTGAAGTTGAAGTTGAAGTTGAAGTTGAAGTTGAAGTTGAAATTGAAGTTGAAGTTGAAGTTGAAGTTGAAGTTGAAGTTGAAGTTGAAGTTGAAGTTGAAGTTGAAGTTGAAGTTAAAGTTGAAGTTGAAGTTAATGTCAAAGTTAATGTTAAGTTGAAGTTGAAGTTGAAAGTGAAGTTGAAGTTGAAGTTGATGTCAAGTTGAAGTTGAAGTTGAAGTTGAAGTTGAAGTTAAAGTTGAAGTTAAAGTTGAAATTAAAGTTAATGTTGAAGTTGAAGTTAAAGTAAAAGTTGAAGTTGAAGTTGAAGTTGAAGTTGAATTTGAAGTTGACGTTGAAGTTGAAGTTGAAGTTGAAGTTTAAGTTTAAGTTGAAGTTGAAGTTGAAGTTGAAGTTGAAGTTGAAGTTGAAGTTGAAGTTGAAGTTGAAGTTGAAGTTGAAGTTGAAGTTGAAGTTGAAGTTGAAGTTGAAGTTGAAATTGAAGTTGAAGTTGAATTTGAAGTTGAAGTTGAAGTTGAAGTTAAAGTGGAAGTAAAGTTGAAGTTGAAGTTGAAGTCAAGTTGAAGTCAAGTTGAAGTTGAAGTTTAAGTTGAAGTTGAAGTTGAATTTGATTTTGAAGTTGAAGTTGAAGTTGAAGTTGAAGTTGAAGTTGAAGTTGAAGTTGAAGTTAAAGTTGAAGTTAAAGTTTTGGTGGAAGTTAATGTCGAAGTTGAAGTTGAATTTGAAGTAGAAGTTGAAGTTGAAGTTGAAGTTGAAGTTGTAGTTGAAGTTGAAGTTGAAGTTGAAGTTGAAGTTGAAGTTGAAGTTGAAGTTAAAGTTGAAGTTATTGTTGAAGTTGAAGTTAAAGTAAAAGTTGAAGTTGAAGTTAAAGTAAAAGTTGAAGTTGAAGTTAAAATTGAAGTTAAAGTTAATGTTGAAGTTGGAGTTGAAGTTGAAGTTAATGATAAATTGAAATTAACATTGAAGTTGAAGTTGAAGTTGAAGTTAAAGTAAAAGTTGAAGTTGAAGTTGAAGTTGAAGTTGAAGTTAAAGTGAAAGTAAAGTTGAAGTTGAAGTTGAAGTCAAGTTGAAGTCATGTTGAAGTTGAAGTTGAAGTTGAAGTTGAAGTTGAAGTTGAATTTGATTTTGAAGTTGAAGTTAAAGTTGAAGATGAAGTTGAAGTTGAAGTTGAAGTTGAAGTTGAAGTTGAAGTTGAAGTTGAAGTTAAAGTTGAAATTGAAGTTAAAGTGAAAATGAAGTTGAAGTTGAAGTTGAAGTCAAGTTGAAATTAAAGTTGAAGTTAAAGTTGAAGTTGAAGTTAAAGTTAAAGTTAAAGATGAAGTTGAAGTTGAAGTTGAAGTTGAAGTTGAAGTTGAAGTTGAAGTTGAAGTTGAAGTTAAAGTTGAAGTTGAAGTTAATGTCAAAGTTAATGTTAAGTTGAAGTTGAAGTTGAAAGTGAAGTGAAGTTGAAGTTGATGTCAAGTTGAAGTTGAAGTTGAAGTTAAAGTTGAAATTGAAGTTAAAGTGAAAATGAAGTTGAAGTTGAAGTTGAAGTCAAGTTGAAATTAAAGTTGAAGTAAAGTTGAAGTTGAAGTTAAGTAGTTAAAGTTAAGTTAAAGATGAAGTTGAAGTTGAAGTTGAAGTTGAAGTTGAAGTTGACGTTGAAGTTGAAGTTGAAGTTGAAGTTAAAGTGAAGTTGAAGTTAATGTCAAAGTTAATGTTAAGTTGAAGTTGAAGTTGAAAGTGAAGTTGAAGTTGAAGTTGATGTCAAGTTGAAGTGAAGTTGAAGTTGAAGTTGAAGTTAAAGTTGAAGTTAAAGTTGAAATTAAAGTTAATGTTGAAGTTGAAGTTAAGTAAAAGTTGAAGTTGAAGTTGAAGTTGAAGTTGAATTTGAAGTTGACGTTGAAGTTGAAGTTGAAGTTGAAGTTTAAGTTAAGTTGAAGTTGAAGTTGAAGTGAAGTTGAAGTTGAAGTTGAAGTTGAAGTTGAAGTTGAAGTTGAAGTTGAAGTTGAAGTTGAAGTTGAAGTTGAAGTTGAAGTTGAAGTGAAATTGAAGTTGAAGTTGAATTTGAAGTTGAAGTTGAAGTTGAAGTTAAAGTGGAAGTAAAGTTGAAGTTGAAGTTGAAGTCAAGTTGAAGTCAAGTTGAAGTTGAAGTTTAAGTTGAAGTTGAAGTTGAATTTGATTTTGAAGTTGAAGTTGAAGTTGAGTTGAAGTTGAAGTTGAAGTTGAAGTTGAAGTTGAAGTTGAAGTTGAAGTTGAAGTGAAGTTGAGTTGAAGTTGAAGTTGAAGTTGAAGTTGAAGTTGAAGTTGAAGTTGAAGTTTGAAGTTGAAGTTGAAGTTGAAGTTGAAGTTGAAGTTGAAGTTGAAGTTGAAGTTGAAATTGAAGTTGAAGTTGAAGTTAAAGTTGAAGTTGTTAAAGTTGAAGTTGAAGTTGAAGTTGAAATTGAAGTTGAAGCTGAGTTGAAGTTAAAGTTGAAGTTGAATTTGCAGTTGAAGTTGAATTTGAAGTTGAATTTGAATTAGAAGTTAAAGTTGAATTTGATGTTGATGTTGAAGTTGAAGTTGAAGTTGAAGTTGAAGTTGAAGTTGAAGTTAAAGTTGAAGTTAAAGTTTTGGTGGAAGTTAATGTCGAAGTTGAAGTTGAATTTGAAGTAGAAGTTGAAGTTGAAGTTGAAGTTGAAGTTGAAGTTGAAGTTGAAGTTGAAGTTGAAGTTGAAGTTGAAGTTGAAGTTGAAGTTGAAGTTGAAGTTAAAGTTGAAGTTATTGTTGAAGTTGAAGTTAAAGTAAAAGTTGAAGTTAAAGTAAAAGTTGAAGTTGAAGTTAAAATTGAAGTTAAAGTAAATGTTGAAGTTGGAGTTGAAGTTGAAGTTAATGATAAATTGAAATTAACATTGAAGTTGAAGTTGAAGTTGAAGTTAAAGTAAAAGTTGAAGTTGAAGTTGAAGTTGAAGTTAAAGTGAAAGTAAAGTTGAAGTTGAAGTTGAAGTCAAGTTGAAGTCAAGTTGAAGTTGAAGTTGAAGTTGAAGTTGAAGTTGAAGTTGAATTTGATTTTGAAGTTGAAGTTGAAGTTGAAGTTGAAGTTGAAATTAAAGTTGAAGTTAAAGTTGAAGTTGAAGTTAATGTTGAAGTTGAAGTTAAAGTTAAAGTTAAAGATGAAGTTGAAGTTGAAGTTGAAGTTGAAGTTGAACTTAAAGTAGAAGTTGAAGTTAATGTCAAAGTTAATGTTAAGTTGAAGTTGAAGTCAAGTTGAAGTCAAGTTGAAGTTGAAGTTGAAGTTGAAGTTGAAGTTGAAGTTGAATTTGATTTTGAAGTTGAAGTTAAAGTTGAAGTTGAAGTTGAAGTTGAAGTTGAAGTTGAAGTTGAAGTTGAAGTTGAAGTTGAAGTTGAAGTTGAAGTTGAAGTTAAAGTTGAAATTGAAGTTAAAGTGAAAATGAAGTTGAAGTTGAAGTTGAAGTCAAGTTGAAATTAAAGTTGAAGTTAAAGTTGAAGTTGAAGTTAATGTTAAAGTTGAAGTTAAAGTTAAAGTTAAAGATGAAGTTGAAGTTGAAGTTGAAGTTGAAGTTGAAGTTGAAGTTGAAGTTGAACTTAAAGTTGAAGTTGAAGTTAATGTCAAAGTTAATGTTAAGTTGAAGTTGAAGTTGAAAGTGAAGTTGAAGTTAAAGTTGATGTCAAGTTGAAGTTGAAGTTGAAGTTAAAGTACGAAGTGGAAGTTGAAGTGGAAGTAGAAATGGAAGTGGAAGTTGAAGTTGAAGTTAAAGTTGAAGTTAAAGTTAATATTGAAGTTGAAGTTAAAGTAAAAGTTGAAGTTGAAGTTGAAGTTGAAGTTGAATTTGAAGTTGACGTTGAAGTTGAAGTTGAAGTTGAAGTTAAAGTGAAAGTAAAGTTGAAGTTGAAGTTGAAGTCAAGTTGAAGTCAAGTTGAAGTTGAAGTTGAAGTTGAAGTTGAAGTTGAAGTTGAATTTGATTTTGAAGTTGAAGTTGAAGTTGAAGTTGCAGTTGAAGTTGAAGTTGAAGTTGAAGTTGAAGTTGAAGTTGAAGTTGAAGTTGAAGTTGAAGTTGAAGTTGAAGTTGAAGTTGAAGTTGAAGTTGAAGTTGAAGTTAAAGTTGAAATTGAAGTTAAAGTTAAAATGAAGTTGAAGTTGAAGTTGAAGTCAAGTTGAAATTAAAGTTGAAGTTAAAGTTGAAGTTGAAGTTAAAGTTAAAGTTAAAGATGAAGTTGAAGTTGAAGTTGAAGTTGAAGTTGAAGTTGAAGTTGAAGTTGAAGTTGAAGTTAAAGTTGAAGTTGAAGTTAATGTCAAAGTTAATGTTAAGTTGAAGTTGAAGTTGAAAGTGAAGTTGAAGTTGAAGTTGATGTCAAGTTGAAGTTGAAGTTGAAGTTAAAGTTGAAATTGAAGTTAAAGTGAAAATGAAGTTGAAGTTGAAGTTGAAGTCAAGTTGAAATTAAAGTTGAAGTTAAAGTTGAAGTTGAAGTTAATGTTAAAGTTGAAGTTAAAGTTAAAGTTAAAGATGAAGTTGAAGTTGAAGTTGAAGTTGAAGTTGAAGTTGAAGTTGAAGTTGAACTTAAAGTTGAAGTTGAAGTTAATGTCAAAGTTAATGTTAAGTTGAAGTTGAAGTTGAAAGTGAAGTTGAAGTTAAAGTTGATGTCAAGTTGAAGTTGAAGTTGAAGTTAAAGTACGAAGTGGAAGTTGAAGTGGAAGTAGAAATGGAAGTGGAAGTTGAAGTTGAAGTTAAAGTTGAAGTTAAAGTTAATATTGAAGTTGAAGTTAAAGTAAAAGTTGAAGTTAAAGTTGAAGTTGAAGTTGAATTTGAAGTTGACGTTGAAGTTGAAGTTGAAGTTGAAGTTAAAGTGAAAGTAAAGTTGAAGTTGAAGTTGAAGTCAAGTTGAAGTCAAGTTGAAGTTGAAGTTGAAGTTGAAGTTGAAGTTGAAGTTGAATTTGATTTTGAAGTTGAAGTTGAAGTTGAAGTTGCAGTTGAAGTTGAAGTTGAAGTTGAAGTTGAAGTTGAAGTTGAAGTTGAAGTTGAAGTTGAAGTTGAAGTTGAAGTTGAAGTTGAAGTTGAAGTTGAAGTTGAAGTTAAAGTTGAAATTGAAGTTAAAGTTAAAATGAAGTTGAAGTTGAAGTTGAAGTCAAGTTGAAATTAAAGTTGAAGTTAAAGTTGAAGTTGAAGTTAAAGTTAAAGTTAAAGATGAAGTTGAAGTTGAAGTTGAAGTTGAAGTTGAAGTTGAAGTTGAAGTTGAAGTTGAAGTTAAAGTTGAAGTTGAAGTTAATGTCAAAGTTAATGTTAAGTTGAAGTTGAAGTTGAAAGTGAAGTTGAAGTTGAAGTTGATGTCAAGTTGAAGTTGAAGTTGAAGTTAAAGTTGAAATTGAAGTTAAAGTGAAAATGAAGAAGTTGAAGTTGAAGTCAAGTTGAAATTAAAGTTGAAGTTAAAGTTGAAGTTGAAGTTAAAGTTAAAGTTAAAGATGAAGTTGAAGTTGAAGTTGAAGTTGAAGTTGAAGTTGAAGTTGAAGTTGAAGTTGAAGTTGAAGTTGAATTTGATTTTGAAGTTGAAGTTGAAGTTGAAGTTGAAGTTGAAGTTAAAGTTGAAGTTGAATTTGATTTTGAAGTTGAAGTTGAAGTTGAAGTTGAAGTTGAAGTTGAAGTTAAAGTTGAAGTTGAAGTTGAAGTTGAAGTTGAAGTTGAAGTTAAAGTGAAAGTAAAGTTGAAGTTGAAGTTGAAGTCAAGTTGAAGTCAAGTTGAAGTTGAAGTTGAAGTTGAAGTTGAAGTTGAATTTGATTTTGAAGTTGAAGTTAAAGTGAAAGTAAAGTTGAAGTTGAAGTTGAAGTCAAGTTGAAGTCAAGTTGAAGTTGAAGTTGAAGTTGAAGTTGAAGTTGAAGTTGAAGTTGAATTTGATTTTGAAATTGAAGTTGAAGTTGAAGTTGAAGTTGAAGTTGAAGTTAAAGTTGAAGTTGAAGTTGAAGTTGAAGTTGAAGTTGAAGTTGAAGTTGAAGTTGAAGTTGAAGTTAAAGTTGAAGTTATTGTTGAAGTTAAAGTTGAAATTAAAGTTAATGTTGAAGTTGAAGTTAAAGTAAAAGTTGAAGTTGAAGTTGAATTTGAAGTTGACGTTGAAGTTGAAGTTGAAGTTGAAGTTGAAGTTTAAGTTGAAGTTGAAGTTGAAGTTGAAGTTGAAGTTGAAGTTGATGTCAAGTTGAAGTTGAAGTTGAAGTTGAAGTTAAAGTTGAAGTTAAAGTTGAAATTAAAGTTAATGTTGAAGTTGAAGTTAAAGTAAAAGTTGAAGTTGAAGTTGAATTTGAAGTTGACGTTGAAGTTGAAGTTGAAGTTGAAGTTTAAGTTTAAGTTGAAGTTGAAGTTGAAGTTGAAGTTGAAGTTGAAGTTGAAGTTGAAGTTGAAGTTGAAGTTGAAGTTGAAGTTGAAGTTGAAGTTGAAGTTGAAGTTAAAGTTGAAGTTATTGTTGAAGTTGAAGTTAAAGTAAAAGTTGAAGTTGAAGTTAAAGTAAAAGTTGAAGTTGAAGTTAAAATTGAAGTTAAAGTTAATGTTGAAGTTGGAGTTGAAGTTGAAGTTAATGATAAATTGAAATTAACATTGAAGTTGAAGTTGAAGTTGAAGTTGAAGTTAAAGTAAAAGTTGAAGTTGAAGTTGAAGTTGAAGTTGAAGTTAAAGTGAAAGTAAAGTTGAAGTTGAAGTTGAAGTCAAGTTGAAGTCAAGTTGAAGTTGAAGTTGAAGTTGAAGTTGAAGTTGAAGTTGAATTTGATTTTGAAGTTGAAGTTAAAGTTGAAGTTGAAGTTGAAGTTGAAGTTGAAGTTGAAGTTGAAGTTGAAGTTGAAGTTGAAGTTGAAGTTGAAGTTAAAGTTGAAATTGAAGTTAAAGTGAAAATGAAGTTGAAGTTGAAGTTGAAGTCAAGTTGAAATTAAAGTTGAAGTTAAAGTTGAAGTTGAAGTTAAAGTTAAAGTTAAAGATGAAGTTGAAGTTGAAGTTGAAGTTGAAGTTGAAGTTGAAGTTGAAGTTGAAGTTGAAGTTGAAGTTGAATTTGATTTTGAAGTTGAAGTTGAAGTTGAAGTTGAAGTTGAAGTTGAAGTTGAAGTTGAAGTTGAAGTTGAAGTTGAAGTTGAAGTTGAAGTTGAAGTTAAAGTTGAAGTTGAAGTTGATGTCAAGTTGAAGTTGAAGTTGAAGTTGAAGTTGAGTAAAGTTGAAGTTAAAGTTGAAATTAAAGTTAATGTTGAAGTTGAAGTTAAAGTAAAAGTTGAAGTTGAAGTTGAATTTGAAGTTGACGTTGAAGTTGAAGTTGAAGTTGAAGTTGAAGTTGAAGTTGAAGTTGAAGTTGAAGTTGAAGTTGAAGTTGAAGTTGAAGTTGAAGTTGAAGTTAAAGTTGAAGTTAAAGTTTTGGTGGAAGTTAATGTCGAAGTTGAAGTTGAATTTGAAGTAGAAGTTGAAGTTGAAGTTGAAGTTGAAGTTGAGTTGAAGTTGAAGTTGAAGTTGAAGTTGAAGTTAAAGTTGAAGTTATTGTTGAAGTTGAAGTTAAAGTAAAAGTAGTAAAAGTTGAAGTTGAAGTTAAAGTAAAAGTTGAAGTTGAAGTTAAAATTGAAGTTAAAGTTAATGTTGAAGTTGGAGTTGAAGTTGAAGTTAATGATAAATTGAAATTAACATTGAAGTTGAAGTTGAAGTTGAAGTTGAAGTTAAAGTAAAAGTTGAAGTTGAAGTTGAAGTTGAAGTTGAAGTTAAAGTGAAAGTAAAGTTGAAGTTGAAGTTGAAGTCAAGTTGAAGTCAAGTTGAAGTTGAAGTTGAAGTTGAAGTTGAAGTTGAAGTTGAATTTGATTTTGAAGTTGAAGTTAAAGTTGAAGATGAAGTTGAAGTTGAAGTTGAAGTTGAAGTTGAAGTTGAAGTTGAAGTTGAAGTTGAAGTTAAAGTTGAAATTGAAGTTAAAGTGAAAATGAAGTTGAAGTTGAAGTTGAAGTCAAGTTGAAATTAAAGTTGAAGTTAAAGTTGAAGTTGAAGTTAAAGTTAAAGTTAAAGATGAAGTTGAAGTTGAAGTTGAAGTTGAAGTTGAAGTTGAAGTTGAAGTTGAAGTTGAAGTTGAAGTTGAAGTTAAAGTT
>JAUPFP010000409.1:0-20893 GCA_036925085.1 Brachycybe producta
AACAGTTTGAAAAAAAGTTAAAGTCGAAAAACTGTTTCATGCATATGAAGCGTGGCGATCGACGCGTTATGCCGTTTTCGGTTAATTGCGTCGGCCTAGTCGTCGCCCAATGTGCGGTAGTGCATAACATGATAAAGTGTTATGTTCTCCTCTAAAATGAGGTGTTTTCTATACTATAGGGGGTTGATGGTGCTCGATGAGACCTCACCCCAAAACAGTCCTCGGCAAGACGTTAAAGTGCATCGGCGGTGGAGTGCGCAGATACACCCGGGTGAGATAAAAAGGCAATATTTTGCCTAAGTCCATTTCGAAGACACAAATTGTGCGTAAGTGCATAACATTTGAACGGATGGTCGGAGAGCTCCGAAAATGAAATTTAGGGGAGCCACCGTGGTCCTCTATATATATATATGTAATGAAATGGACTTAGAAAATTTTTGAGTCGAACACGACTTTCGACAATACGCGTAAGTCGGTAACAATTGAACCGTTGGTCGGAGAGCTCCGAAAATGAAATTTAGGGGAGCCACCGTGGTCCTCTATATGTATATGTAATGAAATGGACTTAGAAAATTTTTGAGTCGAACACGACTTTCGACAATACGCGTAAGTCGGTAACAATTGAACCGTTGGTCGGAGAGCTCCGAAAATGAAATTTAGGGGAGCCACCGTGGTCCTCTATATATATATGTAAACAGTTTGAAAAAAAGTTAAAGTCGAAAAACTGTTTCATGCATATGAAGCGTGGCGATCGACGCGTTATGCCGTTTTCGGTTAATTGCGTCGGCCTAGTCGTCGCCCAATGTGCGGTAGTGCATAACATGATAAAGTGTTATGTTCTCCTCTAAAATGAGGTGTTTTCTATACTATAGGGGGTTGATGGTGCTCGATGAGACCTCACCCCAAAACAGTCCTCGGCAAGACGTTAAAGTGCATCGGCGGTGGAGTGCGCAGATACACCCGGGTGAGATAAAAAGACAATATTTTCTCTAAGTCCATATAATAAATGATGGACAAAAGAAACCCGTAAAGAAGTAATATGCACGGGGGCGATCGAGTGCGAAGACACTCGGCATAAGAGAAAGATTGAAAGTTGAATAAAAGTTAAAGTCCAACTTTGAAGTGCTCACGGGAGCCAACTAGTTCGGAAAGAAGTAAAACTAGTCGGCAGTAGAGTACGAACACATGCCAAAAAAGTGGTGCATTTTGACCCCCAAGCTCGACTCGCACTGCCTTGTAGAGCTAAGTGTGGCGGCCCAAACGTGCCTATAATTGCGGTATGTCGTCTCGCGGAGAGCTCTTACTTGCTGCACCAAAACTGTCTGAAAACGGTATATTAGGGGGATGTAGATGTGCGTGCAGTCATGCCGCCTGAGACTACACCCGATAACGGGGACACTTTCTCAAGAAGAACCGTTGAAAACAAAAGTCCTGGGCATGACATTAAAAGGCACCCTGGAGAATGAGGAGCACGCCTGTTGGATGTTTTTGCGGACAGAATATCTCTGACCCTCTGCATTGCAAGTGTTCGCTTCGGCTCTGAAGTCTGACTGCCTCAACACACATCTAAGCAGAATACATGGTAATATACTCGATAGAGTGTATTCAATTCTGTATATGGTGATGCTTTGGTATAGGACTTTGGTGTTTTTCTCTAATGCACGCACTCATGTGTCTGATTTCACATGTGAAGTGGAGAAGCACGCCTGTTTGCGATGTTTATGCGGACAGAAGATATCTTTGGCAATTTTGCGACTTGTCATTTGATTCCTCTGACCCTCTGCATTGCACAGTGCCTGTTGCTTGGAAACTCCGTCATGTGAGTCTAGCCTTGAGTGTGTGTAAAAAAGCACGCCTGTTTGATGCTTTTGCGGACAGAAGGTCCCCCTTGACTCGCGCGTCGGAACGAAATTCGATGAGAATCGTACAACTTACCGGGACTCGGTCGATACTCTTATCTTCCACCCTCGTTGTCTCGAAAACCGTTCACTACGATTGCATATGCGAGTCATATTCACGGGGATTCTCCTCTGACCCACTGCATTGCAAGTTTTGCTTCGACTCTGAAGTCTGACTGCCATAACACACATATAAGCAGAATACATGGTAATATACTCGATAGAGTGTATTCAAGTGTTTGTTCTGTATATGATGATGCTTTGGCATAGGACTTTGGTGTTTTTCTCTAACACACTCATGTGTCTGATTTCACATATGAAGTGGAGAAGCACGCCTGTTTGCGATGTTTATGCGGACAGAAGATGTCTTTGGCAACTTTGTGACTCTGTTGTCATTTGATTCCTCTGACCCTCTGCATTGCATAAAGCCTGTTGCTTGGAAACTCCATAATGTGAGTCTATCCTTGGGTGTGTGTAGAAGCACGTCTGTATACGATTGCTTTTGCGGACAGAAGGTCCCCCTTGACTCGCGCGTCGGAACGAAATTCGATGAGAATCGTACAACTTACCGGGACTCGGTCGATACTCTTATCTTCCCTTACCCTCGTTGTCTCGAAAACCCGTTCATATACGATAGCATATGCGAGTCATTTACAAGGGGATGTCTGACCCACTGCATTGCCGAAGCAGCAACGTCGCTTTGTCGGTCTCACGTGAGTAATCAATAGAAAAAAGTTTAGAGTCCAACTTTGAAGTGCTCACGGCAGAGATCTTGGCCGTAAGACAGTTAATCTGGTCGGCAGTTGGAGCCGGACACTTGCCAAAAAAGTGGTGCATTTTGACCCCCAATCTCTACTCGCTCTGCCTTGTAGAGTTAATTGTGGCGGACCAAATGTCACTATATTTGCGGTATGTCGTCTCGCGGAGAGCTCTTACTTGCTGCACCAAAACTGTCTGAAAACGGTATATTAGGGGGATGTAGATGTGCGTGCAGTCATGCCGCCTGAGACTACACCCGATAACGGGGACACTTTCTCAAGAAGAACCGTTGAAAACAAAAGTCCTGGGCATGACATTAAAAGGCACCCTGGAGAATGAGGAGCACGCCTGTTGGATGTTTTTGCGGACAGAATATCTCTGACCCTCTGCATTGCAAGTGTTCGCTTCGGCTCTGAAGTCTGACTGCCTCAACACACATCTAAGCAGAATACATGGTAATATACTCGATAGAGTGTATTCAATTCTGTATATGGTGATGCTTTGGTATAGGACTTTGGTGTTTTTCTCTAATGCACGCACTCATGTGTCTGATTTCACATATGAAGTGGAGAAGCACGCCTGTTTGTGATGTTTTTGCGGACAGAAGATGTCTTTGGCAACTTTGCGACTCTGTTGTCATTTGATTCCTCTGACCCTCTGCATTGCACAGTGCCTGTTGCTTTGAAACTCCATAATGTGAGTCTATCCTTGGGTGTGTGTAAAAAAGCACGCCTGTTTGATGCTTTTGCGGACAGAAGGTCCCCCTTGACTCGCGCGTCGGAACGAAATTCGATGAGAATCGTACAACTTACCGGGACTCGGTCGATACTCTTATCTTCCACCCTCGTTGTCTCGAAAACCGTTCACTACGATTGCATATGCGAGTCATATTCACGGGGATTCTCCTCTGACCCACTGCATTGCAAGTTTTGCTTCGACTCTGAAGTCTGACTGCCTTAACACACATATAAGCAGAATACATGGTAATATACTCGATAGAGTGTATTCAAGTGTTTGTTCTGTATATGATGATGCTTTGGCATAGGACTTTGGTGTTTTTCTCTAACACACTCATGTGTCTGATTTCACATATGAAGTGGAGAAGCACGCCTGTTTGCGATGTTTATGCGGACAGAAGATGTCTTTGGCAATTTTGCGACTTGTCATTTGATTCCTCTGACCCTCTGCATTGCATAAAGCCTGTTGCTTGGAAACTCCATAATGTGAGTCTATCCTTGGGTGTGTGTAGATGTTCTGTTTACGCTTTTGCTTTTGCGGACAGGATATCCCCCTTGACTCGTGCGTCGGAACGAAATTCGATGAGAATCGTACAACTTACCGGGACTCGGTCGATACTCTTATCTTCCCTTACCCTCGTTGTCTCGAAAACCCGTTCATATACGATAGCATATGCGAGTCATTTACAAGGGGATGTCTGACCCACTGCATTGCCGAAGCAGCAACGTCGCTTTGTCGGTCTCACGTGAGTAATCAATAGAAAAAAGTTTAGAGTCCAACTTTGAAGTGCTCACGGCAGAGATCTTGGCCGTAAGACAGTAAATCTGGTCGGCAGTTGGAGCCGGACACTTGCCAAAAAAGTGGTGCATTTTGACCCCCAAGCTCTACTCGCTCTGCCTTGTAGAGTTAATTGTGGCGGACCAAATGTCACTATATTTGCGGTATGTTGTCTCGCGGAGAGCTCTTACTTGCTGCCCCAAAACTGTCTGAAAACGGTATATTAGGGGGATGTAGATGTGCGTGCAGTCATGCCGCCTGAGACTACACCCGATAACGGGGACACTTTCTCAAGAAGAACCGTTGAAAACAAAAGTCCTGGGCATGACATTAAAAGGCACCCTGGAGAATGAGGAGCACGCCTGTTGGATGTTTTTGCGGACAGAATATCTCTGACCCTCTGCATTGCAAGTGTTCGCTTCGGCTCTGAAGTCTGACTGCCTCAACACACATCTAAGCAGAATACATGGTAATATACTCGATAGAGTGTATTCAATTCTGTATATGGTGATGCTTTGGTATAGGACTTTGGTGTTTTTCTCTAATGCACGCACTCATGTGTCTGATTTCACATATGAAGTGGAGAAGCACGCCTGTTTGTGATGTTTTTGCGGACAGAAGATGTCTTTGGCAACTTTGCGACTCTGTTGTCATTTGATTCCTCTGACCCTCTGCATTGCACAGTGCCTGTTGCTTTGAAACTCCATAATGTGAGTCTATCCTTGGGTGTGTGTAAAAAAGCACGCCTGTTTGATGCTTTTGCGGACAGAAGGTCCCCCTTGACTCGCGCGTCGGAACGAAATTCGATGAGAATCGTACAACTTACCGGGACTCGGTCGATACTCTTATCTTCCACCCTCGTTGTCTCGAAAACCGTTCACTACGATTGCATATGCGAGTCATATTCACGGGGATTCTCCTCTGACCCACTGCATTGCAAGTTTTGCTTCGACTCTGAAGTCTGACTGCCTTAACACACATATAAGCAGAATACATGGTAATATACTCGATAGAGTGTATTCAAGTGTTTGTTCTGTATATGATGATGCTTTGGCATAGGACTTTGGTGTTTTTCTCTAACACACTCATGTGTCTGATTTCACATATGAAGTGGAGAAGCACGCCTGTTTGCGATGTTTATGCGGACAGAAGATGTCTTTGGCAATTTTGCGACTTGTCATTTGATTCCTCTGACCCTCTGCATTGCATAAAGCCTGTTGCTTGGAAACTCCATAATGTGAGTCTATCCTTGGGTGTGTGTAGATGTTCTGTTTACGCTTTTGCTTTTGCGGACAGGATATCCCCCTTGACTCGTGCGTCGGAACGAAATTCGATGAGAATCGTACAACTTACCGGGACTCGGTCGATACTCTTATCTTCCCTTACCCTCGTTGTCTCGAAAACCCGTTCATATACGATAGCATATGCGAGTCATTTACAAGGGGATGTCTGACCCACTGCATTGCCGAAGCAGCAACGTCGCTTTGTCGGTCTCACGTGAGTAATCAATAGAAAAAAGTTTAGAGTCCAACTTTGAAGTGCTCACGGCAGAGATCTTGGCCGTAAGACAGTAAATCTGGTCGGCAGTTGGAGCCGGACACTTGCCAAAAAAGTGGTGCATTTTGACCCCCAAGCTCTACTCGCTCTGCCTTGTAGAGTTAATTGTGGCGGACCAAATGTCACTATATTTGCGGTATGTTGTCTCGCGGAGAGCTCTTACTTGCTGCCCCAAAACTGTCTGAAAACGGTATATTAGGGGGATGTAGATGTGCGTGCAGTCATGCCGCCTGAGACTACACCCGATAACGGGGACACTTTCTCAAGAAGAACCGTTGAAAACAAAAGTCCTGGGCATGACATTAAAAGGCACCCTGGAGAATGAGGAGCACGCCTGTTGGATGTTTTTGCGGACAGAATATCTCTGACCCTCTGCATTGCAAGTGTTCGCTTCGGCTCTGAAGTCTGACTGCCTCAACACACATCTAAGCAGAATACATGGTAATATACTCGATAGAGTGTATTCAATTCTGTATATGGTGATGCTTTGGTATAGGACTTTGGTGTTTTTCTCTAATGCACGCACTCATGTGTCTGATTTCACATATGAAGTGGAGAAGCACGCCTGTTTGCGATGTTTATGCGGACAGAAGATGTCTTTGGCGACTTTGCGACTAGTTGTCATTTGATTCCTCTGACCCTCTGCATTGCACAGTGCCTGTTGCTTGGAAACTCCATAATGTGAGTCTATCCTTGAGTGTGTGTAAAAAAGCACGCCTGTTTGATGCTTTTGCGGACAGAAGGTCCCCCTTGACTCGCGCGTCGGAACGAAATTCGATGAGAATCGTACAACTTACCGGGACTCGGTCGATACTCTTATCTTCCACCCTCGTTGTCTCGAAAACCGTTCACTACGATTGCATATGCGAGTCATATTCACGGGGATTCTCCTCTGACCCACTGCATTGCAAGTTTTGCTTCGACTCTGAAGTCTGACTGCCTTAACACACATATAAGCAGAATACATGGTAATATACTCGATAGAGTGTATTCAAGTGTTTGTTCTGTATATGATGATGCTTTGGCATAGGACTTTGGTGTTTTTCTCTAACACACTCATGTGTCTGATTTCACATATGAAGTGGAGAAGCACGCCTGTTTGCGATGTTTATGCGGACAGAAGATGTCTTTGGCAATTTTGCGACTTGTCATTTGATTCCTCTGACCCTCTGCATTGCATAAAGCCTGTTGCTTGGAAACTCCATAATGTGAGTCTATCCTTGGGTGTGTGTAGAAGCACGTCTGTTTACGATTGCTTTTGCGGACAGAAGGTCCCCCTTGACTCGCGCGTCGGAACGAAATTCGATGAGAATCGTACAACTTACCGGGACTCGGTCGATACTCTTATCTTCCACCCTCGTTGTCTCGAAAACCGTTCACTACGATTGCATATGCGAGTCATATTCACGGGGATTCTCCTCTGACCCACTGCATGGCAGACCGTTGCTTCGGCTCTGAAGTCTGACTGCCTCAACACACATCTAAGCAGAATACATGGTAATATACTCGATAGAGTGTATTCCAGTGTTTGTTCTGTATATGGTGATGCTTTGGCATAGGACTTTGGTGTTTTTCTCTGATGCACACACTCACGTGTCTGATTTTACATATGGAGAAGCACGCCTGTTGAATGTTTTTGCGGACAGAAGATGTATTTGGCAGCTTTGCGACTTTGTTGTCATTTGATTCCTCTGACCCTCTGCATTATTGTACAGTGCTGTTGCTTGGAAACTCCATAATGTGAGTCTATCCTTGGGTGTGTGTAGAAGCACGTCTGTTTACGATTGCTTTTGCGGACAGAAGGTCCCCCTTGACTCGCGCGTCGGAACGAAATTCGATGAGAATCGTACAACTTACCGGGACTCGGTCGATACTCTTATCTTCCCTTACCCTCGTTGTCTCGAAAACCCGTTCATATACGATAGCATATGCGAGTCATTTACAAGGGGATGTCTGACCCACTGCATTGCCGAAGCAGCAACGTCGCTTTGTCGGTCTCACGTGAGTAATCAATAGAAAAAAGTTTAGAGTCCAACTTTGAAGTGCTCACGGCAGAGATCTTGGCCGTAAGACAGTAAATCTGGTCGGCAGTTGGAGCCGGACACTTGCCAAAAAAGTGGTGCATTTTGACCCCCAATCTCTACTCGCTCTGCCTTGTAGAGTTAATTGTGGCGGACCAAATGTCACTATATTTGCGGTATGTTGTCTCGCGGAGAGCTCTTACTTGCTGCACCAAAACTGTCTGAAAACGGTATATTAGGGGGATGTAGATGTGCGTGCAGTCATGCCGCCTGAGACTACACCCGATAACGGGGACACTTTCTCAAGAAGAACCGTTGAAAACAAAAGTCCTGGGCATGACATTAAAAGGCACCCTGGAGAATGAGGAGCACGCCTGTTGGATGTTTTTGCGGACAGAATATCTCTGACCCTCTGCATTGCAAGTGTTCGCTTCGGCTCTGAAGTCTGACTGCCTCAACACACATCTAAGCAGAATACATGGTAATATACTCGATAGAGTGTATTCAATTCTGTATATGGTGATGCTTTGGTATAGGACTTTGGTGTTTTTCTCTAATGCACGCACTCATGTGTCTGATTTCACATATGAAGTGGAGAAGCACGCCTGTTTGTGATGTTTTTGCGGACAGAAGATGTCTTTGGCGACTTTGCGACTAGTTGTCATTTGATTCCTCTGACCCTCTGCATTGCACAGTGCCTGTTGCTTGGAAACTCCGTCATGTGAGTCTAGCCTTGAGTGTGTGTAAAAAAGCACGCCTGTTTGATGCTTTTGCGGACAGAAGGTCCCCCTTGACTCGCGCGTCGGAACGAAATTCGATGAGAATCGTACAACTTACCGGGACTCGGTCGATACTCTTATCTTCCACCCTCGTTGTCTCGAAAACCGTTCACTACGATTGCATATGCGAGTCATATTCACGGGGATTCTCCTCTGACCCACTGCATTGCAAGTTTTGCTTCGACTCTGAAGTCTGACTGCCTCAACACACATATAAGCAGAATACATGGTAATATACTCGATAGAGTGTATTCAATTCAATTCTGTATATGGTGATGCTTTGGTATAGGACTTTGGTGTTTTTCTCTAATGCACGCACTCATGTGTCTGATTTCACATGTGAAGTGGAGAAGCACGCCTGTTTGCGATGTTTATGCGGACAGAAGATATCTTTGGCAATTTTGCGACTTGTCATTTGATTCCTCTGACCCTCTGCATTGCATAAAGCCTGTTGCTTGGAAACTCCATAATGTGAGTCTATCCTTGGGTGTGTGTAGATGTTCTGTTTACGCTTTTGCTTTTGCGGACAGGATATCCCCCTTGACTCGTGCGTCGGAACGAAATTCGATGAGAATCTTACAACTTACCGGGACTCGGTCGATACTCTTATCTTCCCTTACCCTCGTTGTCTCGAAAACCCGTTCATATACGATAGCATATGCGAGTCATTTACAAGGGGATGTCTGACCCACGGCATTGCCGAAGCAGCAACGTCGCTTTGTCGGTCTCACGTGAGTAATCAATAGAAAAAAGTTTAGAGTCCAACTTTGAAGTGCTCACGGCAGAGATCTTGGCCGTAAGTCAGTAAATCTGGTCGGCAGTTGGAGCCGGACACTCGCCAAAAAAGTGGTGCATTTTGACCCCCAATCTCTACTCGCTCTGCCTTGTAGAGTTAATTGTGGCGGACCAAATGTCACTATATTTGCGGTATGTTGTCTCGCGGAGAGCTCTTACTTGCTGCACCAAAACTGTCTGAAAACGGTATATTAGGGGGATGTAGATGTGCGTGCAGTCATGCCGCCTGAGACTACACCCGATAACGGGGACACTTTCTCAAGAAGAACCGTTGAAAACAAAAGTCCTGGGCATGACATTAAAAGGCACCCTGGAGAATGAGGAGCACGCCTGTTGGATGTTTTTGCGGACAGAATATCTCTGACCCTCTGCATTGCAAGTGTTCGCTTCGGCTCTGAAGTCTGACTGCCTCAACACACATCTAAGCAGAATACATGGTAATATACTCGATAGAGTGTATTCAATTCTGTATATGGTGATGCTTTGGTATAGGACTTTGGTGTTTTTCTCTAATGCACGCACTCATGTGTCTGATTTCACATATGAAGTGGAGAAGCACGCCTGTTTGTGATGTTTTTGCGGACAGAAGATGTCTTTGGCGACTTTGCGACTAGTTGTCATTTGATTCCTCTGACCCTCTGCATTGCACAGTGCCTGTTGCTTTGAAACTCCATAATGTGAGTCTATCCTTGGGTGTGTGTAAAAAAGCACGCCTGTTTGATGCTTTTGCGGACAGAAGGTCCCCCTTGACTCGCGCGTCGGAACGAAATTCGATGAGAATCGTACAACTTACCGGGACTCGGTCGATACTCTTATCTTCCACCCTCGTTGTCTCGAAAACCGTTCACTACGATTGCATATGCGAGTCATATTCACGGGGATTCTCCTCTGACCCACTGCATTGCAAGTTTTGCTTCGACTCTGAAGTCTGACTGCCTTAACACACATATAAGCAGAATACATGGTAATATACTCGATAGAGTGTATTCAAGTGTTTGTTCTGTATATGATGATGCTTTGGCATAGGACTTTGGTGTTTTTCTCTAACACACTCATGTGTCTGATTTCACATATGAAGTGGAGAAGCACGCCTGTTTGCGATGTTTATGCGGACAGAAGATGTCTTTGGCAATTTTGCGACTTGTCATTTGATTCCTCTGACCCTCTGCATTGCATAAAGCCTGTTGCTTGGAAACTCCATAATGTGAGTCTGTCCTTGGGTGTGTGTAGATGTTCTGTTTACGCTTTTGCTTTTGCGGACAGAAGGTCCCCCTTGACTCGCGCGTCGGAACGAAATTCGATGAGAATCGTACAACTTACCGGGACTCGGTCGATACTCTTATCTTCCCTTACCCTCGTTGTCTCGAAAACCCGTTCATATACGATAGCATATGCGAGTCATTTACAAGGGGATGTCTGACCCACTGCATTGCCGAAGCAGCAACGTCGCTTTGTCGGTCTCACGTGAGTAATCAATAGAAAAAAGTTTAGAGTCCAACTTTGAAGTGCTCACGGCAGAGATCTTGGCCGTAAGACAGTAAATCTGGTCGGCAGTTGGAGCCGGACACTTGCCAAAAAAGTGGTGCATTTTGACCCCCAATCTCTACTCGCTCTGCCTTGTAGAGTTAATTGTGGCGGACCAAATGTCACTATATTTGCGGTATGTTGTCTCGCGGAGAGCTCTTACTTGCTGCCCCAAAACTGTCTGAAAACGGTATATTAGGGGGATGTAGATGTGCGTGCAGTCATGCCGCCTGAGACTACACCCGATAACGGGGACACTTTCTCAAGAAGAACCGTTGAAAACAAAAGTCCTGGGCATGACATTAAAAGGCACCCTGGAGAATGAGGAGCACGCCTGTTGGATGTTTTTGCGGACAGAATATCTCTGACCCTCTGCATTGCAAGTGTTCGCTTCGGCTCTGAAGTCTGACTGCCTCAACACACATCTAAGCAGAATACATGGTAATATACTCGATAGAGTGTATTCAATTCTGTATATGGTGATGCTTTGGTATAGGACTTTGGTGTTTTTCTCTAATGCACGCACTCATGTGTCTGATTTCACATGTGAAGTGGAGAAGCACGCCTGTTTGCGATGTTTATGCGGACAGAAGATGTCTTTGGCGACTTTGCGACTAGTTGTCATTTGATTCCTCTGACCCTCTGCATTGCACAGTGCCTGTTGCTTGGAAACTCAGTCATGTGAGTCTATCCTTGAGTGTGTGTAAAAAAGCACGCCTGTTTGATGCTAAAATTCTGCAATATTATTATTGCGGGAAATTGTTCACGAGGGACAAACGGGGTAAATCCAATACTCGGCGAGAGGTGAAACTCTGAGACCCTTGTAACGATGCCACGAATGTCTTTCCGTTGAACAAAAGTGAATGTCGCCCAGCATTCACGTAACAATACCAGCAAGAGGTGTCAGTGAATAAGGTTGCCAACGGTAACCTAACAAACAGGGATAACTTTACTTACGGGTCTTGTTCCCTACTTCGCCTTAAAAAGTGAGGTAGATGGAGCTTGTTCCCTGAACAGTGGTAGACGGACTTGAGACACCCGTCTACGTCGTTCTAAAACTGCTCGCAAAAAGAAGGACAAACGGGGCAAATCTAATACTCGGCGAGAGGTGAAACTCTGAGACCCTTGTAATGACATGCCATGAATGTCTTTTCTTCGAAACGAAAGTGAATGTCGCCCAGCATTCACGTAACAATACCAGCAAGAGGTGTCAGTGAATAAGGTTGCCAACGGTAACCTAACAAACAGGGATAACTTTACTTACGGGTCTTGTTCCCTACTTCGCCTTAAAAAGTGAGGTAGATGGAGCTTGTTCCCTGAACAGTGGTAGACGGACTTGAGACACCCGTCTACGTCGTTCTAAAACTGCTCGCAAAAAGAAGGACAAACGGGGCAAATCTAATACTCGGCGAGAGGTGAAACTCTGAGACCCTTGTAATGACATGCCATGAATGTCTTTTCTTCGAAACGAAAGTGAATGTCGCCCAGCATTCACGTAACAATACCAGCAAGAGGTGTCAGTGAATAAGGTTGCCAACGGTAACCTAACAAACAGGGATAACTTTACTTACGGGTCTTGTTCCCTACTTCGCCTTAAAAAGTGAGGTAGATGGAGCTTGTTCCCTGAACAGTGGTAGACGGACTTGAGACACCCGTCTACGTCGTTCTAAAACTGCTCGCAAAAAGAAGGACAAACGGGGCAAATCTAATACTCGGCGAGAGGTGAAACTCTGAGACCCTTGTAATGACATGCCATGAATGTCTTTTCTTCGAAACGAAAGTGAATGTCGCCCAGCATTCACGTAACAATACCAGCAAGAGGTGTCAGTGAATAAGGTTGCCAACGGTAACCTAACAAACAGGGATAACTTTACTTACGGGTCTTGTTCCCTACTTCGCCTTAAAAAGTGAGGTAGATGGAGCTTGTTCCCTGAACAGTGGTAGACGGACTTGAGACACCCGTCTACGTCGTTCTAAAACTGCTCGCAAAAAGAAGGACAAACGGGGCAAATCTAATACTCGGCGAGAGGTGAAACTCTGAGACCCTTGTAATGACATGCCATGAATGTCTTTTCTTCGAAACGAAAGTGAATGTCGCCCAGCATTCACGTAACAATACCAGCAAGAGGTGTCAGTGAATAAGGTTGCCAACGGTAACCTAACAAACAGGGATAACTTTACTTACGGGTCTTGTTCCCTACTTCGCCTTAAAAAGTGAGGTAGATGGAGCTTGTTCCCTGAACAGTGGTAGACGGACTTGAGACACCCGTCTACGTCGTTCTAAAACTGCTCGCAAAAAGAAGGACAAACGGGGCAAATCTAATACTCGGCGAGAGGTGAAACTCTGAGACCCTTGTAATGGCATGCCATGAATGTCTTTTCTTCGAAACGAAAGTGAATGTCGCCCAGCATTCACGTAACAATACCAGCAAGAGGTGTCAGTGAATAAGGTTGCCAACGGTAACCTAACAAACAGGGATAACTTTACTTACGGGTCTTGTTCCCTACTTCGCCTTAAAAAGTGAGGTAGATGGAGCTTGTTCCCTGAACAGTGGTAGACGGACTTGAGACACCCGTCTACGTCGTTCTAAAACTGCTCGCAAAAAGAAGGACAAACGGGGCAAATCTAATACTCGGCGAGAGGTGAAACTCTGAGACCCTTGTAATGACATGCCATGAATGTCTTTTCTTCGAAACAAAAGTGAATGTCGCCCAGCATTCACGTAACAATACCAGCAAGAGGTGTCAGTGAATAAGGTTGCCAACGGTAACCTAACACATAGATTGACAGCTATGTGTAGTGGGTCTACTCACACGACCTGGTGCAGTCGGCTATCCTATCATGCTGCAAGGTGTGTGGTGGAGGCTCACGGCGGTGCGTGATGAAGGGCTTAGTGGCACCCTTCTCAGCCGCCGTCAATGGTGATGACGATCTTGGTGGAAGTGAATGGATGTGAATTGCAGAACACTTTCAAAGCAGAAAAAACACATAGAAGATGATGAGGATGACTATGTGTAGTGGGTCTACCCACTCGAAGGCAGACAAGCAGTTAATGAATAACCTGCCTAGAAAGACTAATCGAGATTCTCACTTGTGAATTGGTAAGCAGAAATGACAAACGGGTTACGGCGCCCGAATGATGGTTATCCGTGAACTACAGACTCCTATCGCTAAAGTCGTTGCATGGACTCACTTTTTGAAGTGAAAAAAAGTTAAAGTACAAACTTTTAAATGTCAAGGTGAAGAAATAGTCCGGAATGACGATAAACTAGGCGGCGATTGAGTGCGAACACTTGCCAAAAAAGTGGTGCATTTTGAGCCCCAATCTCTACTCGCTCTGCCTTGTAGAGTTAATTGTGGCGGACCAAATGTCACTATATTTGCGGTATGTTGTCTCGCGGAGAGCTCTTACTTGCTGCCCCAAAACTGACTGAAAACGGTATATTAGGGGGATGTAGATGTGCGTGCAGTCATGCCGCCTGAGACTACACCCGATAACGGGGACACTTTCTCAAGAAGAACCGTTGAAAACAAAAGTCCTGGGCATGACATTAAAAGGCACCCTGGAGAATGAGGAGCACGCCTGTTGGATGTTTTTGCGGACAGAATATCTCTGACCCTCTGCATTGCAAGTGTTCGCTTCGGCTCTGAAGTCTGACTGCCTCAACACACATCTAAGCAGAATACATGGTAATATACTCGATAGAGTGTATTCAATTCTGTATATGGTGATGCTTTGGTATAGGACTTTGGTGTTTTTCTCTAATGCACGCACTCATGTGTCTGATTTCACATATGAAGTGGAGAAGCACGCCTGTTTGTGATGTTTTTGCGGACAGAAGATGTCTTTGGCGACTTTGCGACTAGTTGTCATTTGATTCCTCTGACCCTCTGCATTGCACAGTGCCTGTTGCTTGGAAACTCAGTCATGTGAGTCTATCCTTGAGTGTGTGTAAAAAAGCACGCCTGTTTGATGCTTTTGCGGACAGAAGGTCCCCCTTGACTCGCGCGTCGGAACGAAATTCGATGAGAATCGTACAACTTACCGGGACTCGGTCGATACTCTTATCTTCCACCCTCGTTGTCTCGAAAACCGTTCACTACGATTGCATATGCGAGTCATATTCACGGGGATTCTCCTCTGACCCACTGCATTGCAAGTTTTGCTTCGACTCTGAAGTCTGACTGCCTTAACACACATATAAGCAGAATACATGGTAATATACTCGATAGAGTGTATTCAAGTGTTTGTTCTGTATATGATGATGCTTTGGCATAGGACTTTGGTGTTTTTCTCTAACACACTCATGTGTCTGATTTCACATATGAAGTGGAGAAGCACGCCTGTTTGCGATGTTTATGCGGACAGAAGATGTCTTTGGCAATTTTGCGACTTGTCATTTGATTCCTCTGACCCTCTGCATTGCATAAAGCCTGTTGCTTGGAAACTCCATAATGTGAGTCTATCCTTGGGTGTGTGTAGAAGCACGCCTGTTTGATGCTTTTGCGGACAGAAGGTCCCCCTTGACTCGCGCGTCGGAACGAAATTCGATGAGAATCGTACAACTTACCGGGACTCGGTCGATACTCTTATCTTCCACCCTCGTTGTCTCGAAAACCGTTCACTACGATTGCATATGCGAGTCATATTCACGGGGATTCTCCTCTGACCCACTGCATGGCAGACCGTTGCTTCGGCTCTGAAGTCTGACTGCCTCAACACACATCTAAGCAGAATACATGGTAATATACTCGATAGAGTGTATTCCAGTGTTTGTTCTGTATATGGTGATGCTTTGGCATAGGACTTTGGTGTTTTTCTCTGATGCACACACTCACGTGTCTGATTTTACATATGGAGAAGCACGCCTGTTGAATGTTTTTGCGGACAGAAGATGTCTTTGGCAGCTTTGCGACTTTGTTGTCATTTGATTCCTCTGACCCTCTGCATTATTGTACAGTGCTGTTGCTTGGAAACTCCATAATGTGAGTCTATCCTTGGGTGTGTGTAGAAGCACGTCTGTTTACGATTGCTTTTGCGGACAGAAGGTCCCCCTTGACTCGCGCGTCGGAACGAAATTCGATGAGAATCGTACAACTTACCGGGACTCGGTCGATACTCTTATCTTCCCTTACCCTCGTTGTCTCGAAAACCCGTTCATATACGATAGCATATGCGAGTCATTTACAAGGGGATGTCTGACCCACTGCATTGCCGAAGCAGCAACGTCGCTTTGTCGGTCTCACGTGAGTAATCAATAGAAAAAAGTTTAGAGTCCAACTTTAAAGTGCTCACGGCAGAGATCTTGGCCGTAAGACAGTAAATCTGGTCGGCAGTTGGAGCCGGACACTTGCCAAAAAAGTGGTGCATTTTGACCCCCAATCTCTACTCGCTCTGCCTTGTAGAGTTAATTGTGGCGGACCAAATGTCACTATATTTGCGGTATGTTGTCTCGCGGAGAGCTCTTACTTGCTGCACCAAAACTGTCTGAAAACGGTATATTAGGGGGATGTAGATGTGCGTGCAGTCATGCCGCCTGAGACTACACCCGATAACGGGGACACTTTCTCAAGAAGAACCGTTGAAAACAAAAGTCCTGGGCATGACATTAAAAGGCACCCTGGAGAATGAGGAGCACGCCTGTTGGATGTTTTTGCGGACAGAATATCTCTGACCCTCTGCATTGCAAGTGTTCGCTTCGGCTCTGAAGTCTGACTGCCTCAACACACATCTAAGCAGAATACATGGTAATATACTCGATAGAGTGTATTCAATTCTGTATATGGTGATGCTTTGGTATAGGACTTTGGTGTTTTTCTCTAATGCACGCACTCATGTGTCTGATTTCACATATGAAGTGGAGAAGCACGCCTGTTTGTGATGTTTTTGCGGACAGAAGATGTCTTTGGCGACTTTGCGACTAGTTGTCATTTGATTCCTCTGACCCTCTGCATTGCACAGTGCCTGTTGCTTTGAAACTCCATAATGTGAGTCTATCCTTGGGTGTGTGTAAAAAAGCACGCCTGTTTGATGCTTTTGCGGACAGAAGGTCCCCCTTGACTCGCGCGTCGGAACGAAATTCGATGAGAATCGTACAACTTACCGGGACTCGGTCGATACTCTTATCTTCCACCCTCGTTGTCTCGAAAACCGTTCACTACGATTGCATATGCGAGTCATATTCACGGGGATTCTCCTCTGACCCACTGCATTGCAAGTTTTGCTTCGACTCTGAAGTCTGACTGCCTTAACACACATATAAGCAGAATACATGGTAATATACTCGATAGAGTGTATTCAAGTGTTTGTTCTGTATATGATGATGCTTTGGCATAGGACTTTGGTGTTTTTCTCTAACACACTCATGTGTCTGATTTCACATATGAAGTGGAGAAGCACGCCTGTTTGCGATGTTTATGCGGACAGAAGATGTCTTTGGCAATTTTGCGACTTGTCATTTGATTCCTCTGACCCTCTGCATTGCATAAAGCCTGTTGCTTGGAAACTCCATAATGTGAGTCTGTCCTTGGGTGTGTGTAGATGTTCTGTTTACGCTTTTGCTTTTGCGGACAGAAGGTCCCCCTTGACTCGCGCGTCGGAACGAAATTCGATGAGAATCGTACAACTTACCGGGACTCGGTCGATACTCTTATCTTCCCTTACCCTCGTTGTCTCGAAAACCCGTTCATATACGATAGCATATGCGAGTCATTTACAAGGGGATGTCTGACCCACTGCATTGCCGAAGCAGCAACGTCGCTTTGTCGGTCTCACGTGAGTAATCAATAGAAAAAAGTTTAGAGTCCAACTTTGAAGTGCTCACGGCAGAGATCTTGGCCGTAAGACAGTAAATCTGGTCGGCAGTTGGAGCCGGACACTTGCCAAAAAAGTGGTGCATTTTGACCCCCAATCTCTACTCGCTCTGCCTTGTAGAGTTAATTGTGGCGGACCAAATGTCACTATATTTGCGGTATGTTGTCTCGCGGAGAGCTCTTACTTGCTGCCCCAAAACTGTCTGAAAACGGTATATTAGGGGGATGTAGATGTGCGTGCAGTCATGCCGCCTGAGACTACACCCGATAACGGGGACACTTTCTCAAGAAGAACCGTTGAAAACAAAAGTCCTGGGCATGACATTAAAAGGCACCCTGGAGAATGAGGAGCACGCCTGTTGGATGTTTTTGCGGACAGAATATCTCTGACCCTCTGCATTGCAAGTGTTCGCTTCGGCTCTGAAGTCTGACTGCCTCAACACACATCTAAGCAGAATACATGGTAATATACTCGATAGAGTGTATTCAATTCTGTATATGGTGATGCTTTGGTATAGGACTTTGGTGTTTTTCTCTAATGCACGCACTCATGTGTCTGATTTCACATGTGAAGTGGAGAAGCACGCCTGTTTGCGATGTTTATGCGGACAGAAGATGTCTTTGGCGACTTTGCGACTAGTTGTCATTTGATTCCTCTGACCCTCTGCATTGCACAGTGCCTGTTGCTTGGAAACTCAGTCATGTGAGTCTATCCTTGAGTGTGTGTAAAAAAGCACGCCTGTTTGATGCTAAAATTCTGCAATATTATTATTGCGGGAAATTGTTCACGAGGGACAAACGGGGTAAATCCAATACTCGGCGAGAGGTGAAACTCTGAGACCCTTGTAACGATGCCACGAATGTCTTTCCGTTGAACAAAAGTGAATGTCGCCCAGCATTCACGTAACAATACCAGCAAGAGGTGTCAGTGAATAAGGTTGCCAACGGTAACCTAACAAACAGGGATAACTTTACTTACGGGTCTTGTTCCCTACTTCGCCTTAAAAAGTGAGGTAGATGGAGCTTGTTCCCTGAACAGTGGTAGACGGACTTGAGACACCCGTCTACGTCGTTCTAAAACTGCTCGCAAAAAGAAGGACAAACGGGGCAAATCTAATACTCGGCGAGAGGTGAAACTCTGAGACCCTTGTAATGACATGCCATGAATGTCTTTTCTTCGAAACGAAAGTGAATGTCGCCCAGCATTCACGTAACAATACCAGCAAGAGGTGTCAGTGAATAAGGTTGCCAACGGTAACCTAACAAACAGGGATAACTTTACTTACGGGTCTTGTTCCCTACTTCGCCTTAAAAAGTGAGGTAGATGGAGCTTGTTCCCTGAACAGTGGTAGACGGACTTGAGACACCCGTCTACGTCGTTCTAAAACTGCTCGCAAAAAGAAGGACAAACGGGGCAAATCTAATACTCGGCGAGAGGTGAAACTCTGAGACCCTTGTAATGACATGCCATGAATGTCTTTTCTTCGAAACGAAAGTGAATGTCGCCCAGCATTCACGTAACAATACCAGCAAGAGGTGTCAGTGAATAAGGTTGCCAACGGTAACCTAACAAACAGGGATAACTTTACTTACGGGTCTTGTTCCCTACTTCGCCTTAAAAAGTGAGGTAGATGGAGCTTGTTCCCTGAACAGTGGTAGACGGACTTGAGACACCCGTCTACGTCGTTCTAAAACTGCTCGCAAAAAGAAGGACAAACGGGGCAAATCTAATACTCGGCGAGAGGTGAAACTCTGAGACCCTTGTAATGACATGCCATGAATGTCTTTTCTTCGAAACGAAAGTGAATGTCGCCCAGCATTCACGTAACAATACCAGCAAGAGGTGTCAGTGAATAAGGTTGCCAACGGTAACCTAACAAACAGGGATAACTTTACTTACGGGTCTTGTTCCCTACTTCGCCTTAAAAAGTGAGGTAGATGGAGCTTGTTCCCTGAACAGTGGTAGACGGACTTGAGACACCCGTCTACGTCGTTCTAAAACTGCTCGCAAAAAGAAGGACAAACGGGGCAAATCTAATACTCGGCGAGAGGTGAAACTCTGAGACCCTTGTAATGACATGCCATGAATGTCTTTTCTTCGAAACGAAAGTGAATGTCGCCCAGCATTCACGTAACAATACCAGCAAGAGGTGTCAGTGAATAAGGTTGCCAACGGTAACCTAACAAACAGGGATAACTTTACTTACGGGTCTTGTTCCCTACTTCGCCTTAAAAAGTGAGGTAGATGGAGCTTGTTCCCTGAACAGTGGTAGACGGACTTGAGACACCCGTCTACGTCGTTCTAAAACTGCTCGCAAAAAGAAGGACAAACGGGGCAAATCTAATACTCGGCGAGAGGTGAAACTCTGAGACCCTTGTAATGGCATGCCATGAATGTCTTTTCTTCGAAACGAAAGTGAATGTCGCCCAGCATTCACGTAACAATACCAGCAAGAGGTGTCAGTGAATAAGGTTGCCAACGGTAACCTAACAAACAGGGATAACTTTACTTACGGGTCTTGTTCCCTACTTCGCCTTAAAAAGTGAGGTAGATGGAGCTTGTTCCCTGAACAGTGGTAGACGGACTTGAGACACCCGTCTACGTCGTTCTAAAACTGCTCGCAAAAAGAAGGACAAACGGGGCAAATCTAATACTCGGCGAGAGGTGAAACTCTGAGACCCTTGTAATGACATGCCATGAATGTCTTTTCTTCGAAACAAAAGTGAATGTCGCCCAGCATTCACGTAACAATACCAGCAAGAGGTGTCAGTGAATAAGGTTGCCAACGGTAACCTAACACATAGATTGACAGCTATGTGTAGTGGGTCTACTCACACGACCTGGTGCAGTCGGCTATCCTATCATGCTGCAAGGTGTGTGGTGGAGGCTCACGGCGGTGCGTGATGAAGGGCTTAGTGGCACCCTTCTCAGCCGCCGTCAATGGTGATGACGATCTTGGTGGAAGTGAATGGATGTGAATTGCAGAACACTTTCAAAGCAGAAAAAACACATAGAAGATGATGAGGATGACTATGTGTAGTGGGTCTACCCACTCGAAGGCAGACAAGCAGTTAATGAATAACCTGCCTAGAAAGACTAATCGAGATTCTCACTTGTGAATTGGTAAGCAGAAATGACAAACGGGTTACGGCGCCCGAATGATGGTTATCCGTGAACTACAGACTCCTATCGCTAAAGTCGTTGCATGGACTCACTTTTTGAAGTGAAAA
>JAUPFP010000410.1:0-20702 GCA_036925085.1 Brachycybe producta
AATTTCAACTTCAACTTCAATTTCAACTTCAATTTCAACTTCAATTTCAACTTCAATTTCAACTTCAATTTCAACTTCAATTTCAACTTCAATTTCAACTTCAACTTCAATTTCAACTTCAATTTCAACTTCAATTTCAACTTCAATTTCAACTTCAATTTCAACTTCAATTTCAACTTCAATTTCAACTTCAATTTCAACTTCAATTTCAACTTCAATTTCAACTTCAATTTCAACTTCAATTTCAACTTCAATTTTAACATCAATTTCAACTTCAATTTCAACTTCAATTTCAACTTCAATTTCAACTTCAATTTCAACTTCAATTTCAACTTCAATTACTTCAACTTCACTCAATTTCAACTTCAATTTCAACTTAATTTAACTTCAATTTTAACTTCAATTTCAACTTCAATTTCAACTTAAATTTCAACTTCAGTTTCAACTTCAATTTCAAGTTCAACTTCAACTTCAACTTCAATCTTCAATTTCAACTTCAATTCATTCAACTTCAATTTCAACTTCAATTTAACTTCAATTAACTTCAATTTCAACTTCAATTTCAACTTCAATTTCAACTTCAATTTCAACTTCAATTTTAACATCAATTTCAACTTCAATTTCAACTTCAATTTCAACTTCAATTTCAACTTCAATTTCAACTTAATTTTAACTTCAATTTAACTTCAATTTCAACTTCAATTTCAACTTCAATTCAATTTCAACTTAATTTTAACTTCAATTTTAACTTCAATTTCAACTTAATTTCAACTTAAATTTCAACTTCAGTTTCAACTTCAATTTCAAGTTCAATTTCAAGTTCAACTTCAATTTCAACTTCAATTTCAATTTCAATTTCAACTTCAATTTCAACTTCAATTTCTACTCCAATTTCAACTTCAATTTCAACTTCAATTTCAACTTCAATTTCAACTTCAATTTCAACTTCAATTTCAATTTCAATTTCAACTTCAATTTCAACTTCAATTTCAACTTCAATTTCAACTTCAATTTCAACTTCAATTTCAACTTCAATTTCAACTTCAATTTTAACATCAATTTCAACTTCAATTTCAACTTCAATTTCAACTTCAATTTCAACTTCAATTTCAACTTCAATTTCAACTTCAATTTCAACTTAATTTTAACTTCAATTTCAACTTCAATTTCAACTTCAATTTCAAGTTCAACTTCAATTTCAACTTCAATTTCAATTTCAATTTCAACTTCAATTTCAACTTCAATTTCAACTTCAATTTCAACTTCAATTTCAACTTCAATTTCAACTTCAATTTCAACTTAAATTTCAACTTCAGTTTCAACTTCAATTTCAACTTCAATTTCAAGTTCAACTTCAATTTCAACTTCAATTTCAATTTCAATTTCAACTTCAATTTCAACTTCAATTTCAACTTCAATTTCAACTTCAATTTCAACTCCAATTTCAACTTCAATTTCAACTTCAATTTCAACTTCAATTTCAACTTCAATTTCAACTTCAATTTCAATTTCAATTTCAACTTCAATTTCAACTTCAATTTCAATTTCAATTTCAACTTCAATTTCAACTTCAATTTCAACTTCAATTTCAACTTCAATTTCAACTTCAATTTCAACTTCAATTTCAACTTCAATTTCAACTTAATTTTAACTTCAATTTCAACTTCAATTTCAACTTCAATTTCAAGTTCAACTTCAATTTCAACTTCAATTTCAATTTCAATTTCAACTTCAATTTCAACTTCAATTTCAACTTCAATTTCAACTTCAATTTCAACTTCAATTTCAACTTCAATTTCAACTTAAATTTTAACTTCAGTTTCAACTTCAATTTCAACTTCAATTTCAAGTTCAACTTCAATTTCAACTTCAATTTCAATTTCAATTTCAACTTCAATTTCAACTTCAATTTCAACTTCAATTTCAACTTCAATTTCAACTCCAATTTCAACTTCAATTTCAACTTCAATTTCAACTTCAATTTCAACTTCAATTTCAACTTCAATTTCAACTTCAATTTCAACTTCAATTTCAACTTCAATTTTGACATCAATTTCAACTTCAATTTCAACTTCAATTTCAACTTCAATTTCAACTTCAATTTCAACTTCAATTTCAACTTAATTTTAACTTCAATTTTAACTTCAATTTCAACTTCAATTTCAACTTCAATTTCAACTTAATTTTAACTTCAATTTTAACTTCAATTTCAACTTAAATTTCAACTTAAATTTCAACTTCAGTTTCAACTTCAATTTCAAGTTCAATTTCAAGTTCAACTTCAATTTCAACTTCAATTTCAACTTCAACTTCAACAACTTCAACTTCAATTTCAACTTCAATTTCAACTTCAATTTCAACTTCAATTTCTACTCCAATTTCAACTTCAATTTCAACTTCAATTTCAACTTCAATTTCAACTTCAATTTCAACTTCAATTTCAATTTCAATTTCAACTTCAATTTCAACTTCAATTTCAACTTCAATTTCAACTTCAATTTCAACTTCAATTTCAACTTCAATTTCAACTTCAATTTTAACATCAATTTCAACTTCAATTTCAACTTCAATTTCAACTTCAATTTCAACTTCAATTTCAACTTCAATTTCAATTTCAATTTCAACTTAATTTTAACTTCAATTTCAACTTCAATTTCAACTTCAATTTCAAGTTCAACTTCAATTTCAACTTCAATTTCAATTTCAATTTCAACTTCAATTTCAACTTCAATTTCAACTTCAATTTCAACTTCAATTCCAACTTCAATTTCAACTTCAATTTCAACTTAAATTTCAACTTCAGTTTCAACTTCAATTTCAACTTCAATTTCAAGTTCAACTTCAATTTCAACTTCAATTTCAATTTCAATTTCAACTTCAATTTCAACTTCAATTTCAACTTCAATTTCAACTTCAATTTCAACTCCAATTTCAACTTCAATTTCAACTTCAATTTCAACTTCAATTTCAACTTCAATTTCAACTTCAATTTCAATTTCAATTTCAACTTCAATTTCAACTTCAATTTCAACTTCAATTTCAACTTCAATTTCAACTTCAATTTCAACTTCAATTTCAACTTCAATTTTAACATCAATTTCAACTTCAATTTCAACTTCAATTTCAACTTCAATTTCAACTTCAATTTCAACTTCAATTTCAACTTCAATTTCAACTTCAATTTCAACTTCAATTTTAACATCAATTTCAACTTCAATTTCAACTTCAATTTCAACTTCAATTTCAACTTCAATTTCAACTTAATTTTAACTTTAATTTTAACTTCAATTTCAACTTCAATTTCAACTTCAATTTCAACTTCAATTTCAACTTCAATTTCAACTTCAATTTTAACATCAATTTCAACTTCAATTTCAACTTCAATTTCAACTTCAATTTCAACTTCAATTTCAACTTCAATTTCAACTTCAATTTCAACTTCAATTTCAACTTAATTTTAACTTCAATTTCAACTTCAATTTCAACTTCAATTCCAAGTTCAACTTCAATTTCAACTTCAATTTCAATTTCAATTTCAACTTCAATTTCAACTTCAATTTCAACTTCAATTTCAACTTCAATTTCAAGTTCAACTTCAATTTCAACTTCAATTTCAATTTCAACTTCAACTTCAATTTCAACTTCAATTTCAACTTCAATTTCAACTTCAATTTCAACTTCAATTTCTACTCCAATTTCAACTTCAATTTCAACTTCAATTTCAACTTCAATTTCAACTTCAATTTCAACTTCAATTTCAACTTCAATTTCAACTTAAATTTCAACTTCAGTTTCAACTTCAATTTCAACTTCAATTTCAAGTTCAACTTCAATTTCAACTTCAATTTCAATTTCAATTTCAACTTCAATTTCAACTTCAATTTCAACTTCAATTTCAACTTCAATTTCAACTCCAATTTCAACTTCAATTTCAACTTCAATTTCAACTTCAATTTCAACTTCAATTTCAACTTCAATTTCAATTTCAATTTCAACTTCAATTTCAACTTCAATTTCAACTTCAATTTCAACTTCAATTTCAACTTAATTTTAACTTCAATTTTAACTTCAATTTCAACTTAAATTTCAACTTAAATTTCAACTTCAGTTTCAACTTCAATTTCAAGTTCAATTTCAAGTTCAACTTCAATTTCAACTTCAATTTCAACTTCAACTTCAATTTCAACTTCAATTTCAACTTCAATTTCAACTTCAATTTCTACTCCAATTTCAACTTCAATTTCAACTTCAATTTCAACTTCAATTTCAACTTCAATTTCAACTTCAATTTCAATTTCAATTTCAACTTCAATTTCAACTTCAATTTCAACTTCAATTTCAACTTCAATTTCAACTTCAATTTCAACTTCAATTTCAACTTCAATTTTAACATCAATTTCAACTTCAATTTCAACTTCAATTTCAACTTCAATTTCAACTTCAATTTCAACTTCAATTTCAATTTCAATTTCAACTTAATTTTAACTTCAATTTCAACTTCAATTTCAACTTCAATTTCAAGTTCAACTTCAATTTCAACTTCAATTTCAATTTCAATTTCAACTTCAATTTCAACTTCAATTTCAACTTCAATTTCAACTTCAATTCCAACTTCAATTTCAACTTCAATTTCAACTTAAATTTCAACTTCAGTTTCAACTTCAATTTCAACTTCAATTTCAAGTTCAACTTCAATTTCAACTTCAATTTCAATTTCAATTTCAACTTCAATTTCAACTTCAATTTCAACTTCAATTTCAACTTCAATTTCAACTCCAATTTCAACTTCAATTTCAACTTCAATTTCAACTTCAATTTCAACTTCAATTTCAACTTCAATTTCAATTTCAATTTCAACTTCAATTTCAACTTCAATTTCAACTTCAATTTCAACTTCAATTTCAACTTCAATTTCAACTTCAATTTCAACTTCAATTTTAACATCAATTTCAACTTCAATTTCAACTTCAATTTCAACTTCAATTTCAACTTCAATTTCAACTTCAATTTCAACTTCAATTTCAACTTCAATTTCAACTTCAATTTTAACATCAATTTCAACTTCAATTTCAACTTCAATTTCAACTTCAATTTCAACTTCAATTTCAACTTAATTTTAACTTTAATTTTAACTTCAATTTCAACTTCAATTTCAACTTCAATTTCAACTTCAATTTCAACTTCAATTTCAACTTCAATTTTAACATCAATTTCAACTTCAATTTCAACTTCAATTTCAACTTCAATTTCAACTTCAATTTCAACTTCAATTTCAACTTCAATTTCAACTTCAATTTCAACTTCAATTTCAACTTAATTTTAACTTCAATTTCAACTTCAATTTCAACTTCAATTCCAAGTTCAACTTCAATTTCAACTTCAATTTCAATTTCAATTTCAACTTCAATTTCAACTTCAATTTCAACTTCAATTTCAACTTCAATTTCAAGTTCAACTTCAATTTCAACTTCAATTTCAATTTCAACTTCAACTTCAATTTCAACTTCAATTTCAACTTCAATTTCAACTTCAATTTCAACTTCAATTTCTACTCCAATTTCAACTTCAATTTCAACTTCAATTTCAACTTCAATTTCAACTTCAATTTCAACTTCAATTTCAACTTCAATTTCAACTTAAATTTCAACTTCAGTTTCAACTTCAATTTCAACTTCAATTTCAAGTTCAACTTCAATTTCAACTTCAATTTCAATTTCAATTTCAACTTCAATTTCAACTTCAATTTCAACTTCAATTTCAACTTCAATTTCAACTCCAATTTCAACTTCAATTTCAACTTCAATTTCAACTTCAATTTCAACTTCAATTTCAACTTCAATTTCAACTTCAATTTCAATTTCAATTTCAACTTCAATTTCAACTTCAATTTCAATTTCAATTTCAACTTCAATTTCAACTTCAATTTCAACTTCAATTTCAACTTCAATTTCAACTTCAATTTCAACTTCAATTTCAACTTCAATTTCAACTTAATTTTAACTTCAATTTCAACTTCAATTTCAACTTCAATTTCAAGTTCAACTTCAATTTCAACTTCAATTTCAATTTCAATTTCAACTTCAATTTCAACTTCAATTTCAACTTCAATTTCAACTTCAATTTCAACTTCAATTTCAACTTCAATTTCAACTTAAATTTTAACTTCAGTTTCAACTTCAATTTCAACTTCAATTTCAAGTTCAACTTCAATTTCAACTTCAATTTCAATTTCAATTTCAACTTCAATTTCAACTTCAATTTCAACTTCAATTTCAACTTCAATTTCAACTCCAATTTCAACTTCAATTTCAACTTCAATTTCAACTTCAATTTCAACTTCAATTTCAACTTCAATTTCAACTTCAATTTCAACTTCAATTTCAACTTCAATTTTAACATCAATTTCAACTTCAATTTCAACTTCAATTTCAACTTCAATTTCAACTTCAATTTCAACTTCAATTTCAACTTAATTTTAACTTCAATTTTAACTTCAATTTCAACTTCAATTTCAACTTCAATTTCAACTTAATTTTAACTTCAATTTTAACTTCAATTTCAACTTAAATTTCAACTTAAATTTCAACTTCAGTTTCAACTTCAATTTCAAGTTCAATTTCAAGTTCAACTTCAATTTCAACTTCAATTTCAACTTCAACTTCAATTTCAACTTCAATTTCAACTTCAATTTCAACTTCAATTTCTACTCCAATTTCAACTTCAATTTCAACTTCAATTTCAACTTCAATTTCAACTTCAATTTCAACTTCAATTTCAATTTCAATTTCAACTTCAATTTCAACTTCAATTTCAACTTCAATTTCAACTTCAATTTCAACTTCAATTTCAACTTCAATTTCAACTTCAATTTTAACATCAATTTCAACTTCAATTTCAACTTCAATTTCAACTTCAATTTCAACTTCAATTTCAACTTCAATTTCAACTTCAATTTCAACTTAATTTTAACTTCAATTTCAACTTCAATTTCAACTTCAATTTCAAGTTCAACTTCAATTTCAACTTCAATTTCAATTTCAATTTCAACTTCAATTTCAACTTCAATTTCAACTTCAATTTCAACTTCAATTCCAACTTCAATTTCAACTTCAATTTCAACTTAAATTTCAACTTCAGTTTCAACTTCAATTTCAACTTCAATTTCAAGTTCAACTTCAATTTCAACTTCAATTTCAATTTCAATTTCAACTTCAATTTCAACTTCAATTTCAACTTCAATTTCAACTTCAATTTCAACTCCAATTTCAACTTCAATTTCAACTTCAATTTCAACTTCAATTTCAACTTCAATTTCAACTTCAATTTCAATTTCAATTTCAACTTCAATTTCAACTTCAATTTCAACTTCAATTTCAACTTCAATTTCAACTTCAATTTCAACTTCAATTTCAACTTCAATTTTAACATCAATTTCAACTTCAATTTCAACTTCAATTTCAACTTCAATTTCAACTTCAATTTCAACTTCAATTTCAACTTCAATTTCAACTTCAATTTCAACTTCAATTTTAACATCAATTTCAACTTCAATTTCAACTTCAATTTCAACTTCAATTTCAACTTCAATTTCAACTTAATTTTAACTTTAATTTTAACTTCAATTTCAACTTCAATTTCAACTTCAATTTCAACTTCAATTTCAACTTCAATTTCAACTTCAATTTTAACATCAATTTCAACTTCAATTTCAACTTCAATTTCAACTTCAATTTCAACTTCAATTTCAACTTCAATTTCAACTTCAATTTCAACTTCAATTTCAACTTAATTTTAACTTCAATTTCAACTTCAATTTCAACTTCAATTCCAAGTTCAACTTCAATTTCAACTTCAATTTCAATTTCAATTTCAACTTCAATTTCAACTTCAATTTCAACTTCAATTTCAACTTCAATTTCAACTTCAATTTCAACTTCAATTTCAACTTCAATTTCAACTTCAATTTCAAGTTCAACTTCAATTTCAACTTCAATTTCAATTTCAATTTCAACTTCAATTTCAACTTCAATTTCAACTTCAATTTCAACTTCAATTTCAACTCCAATTTCAACTTCAATTTCAACTTCAATTTCAACTTCAATTTCAACTTCAATTTCAACTTCAATTTCAATTTCAATTTCAACTTCAATTTCAACTTCAATTTCAACTTCAATTTCAACTTCAATTTCAACTTCAATTTCAACTTAATTTTAACTTCAATTTCAACTTCAATTTCAACTTCAATTTCAAGTTCAACTTCAATTTCAACTTCAATTTCAATTTCAATTTCAACTTCAATTTCAACTTCAATTTCAACTTCAATTTCAACTTCAATTTCAACTTCAATTTCAACTTCAATTTCAACTTCAATTTCAACTTCAATTTCAACTTCAGTTTCAACTTCAATTTCAACTTCAATTTCAAGTTCAACTTCAATTTCAACTTCAATTTCAATTTCAATTTCAACTTCAATTTCAACTTCAATTTCAACTTCAATTTCAACTTCAATTTCAACTCCAATTTCAACTTCAATTTCAACTTCAATTTCAACTTCAATTTCAACTTCAATTTCAACTTCAATTTCAACTTCAATTTCAACTTCAATTTCAACTTCAATTTTAACATCAATTTCAACTTCAATTTCAACTTCAATTTCAACTTCAATTTCAACTTCAATTTCAACTTAATTTTAACTTCAATTTTAACTTCAATTTCAACTTCAATTTCAACTTCAATTTCAACTTAATTTTAACTTCAATTTTAACTTCAATTTCAACCTAAATTTCAACTTAAATTTCAACTTCAGTTTCAACTTCAATTTCAAGTTCAATTTCAAGTTCAACTTCAATTTCAACTTCAATTTCAATTTCAACTTCAACTTCAATTTCAACTTCAATTTCAACTTCAATTTCAACTTCAATTTCAACTTCAATTTCTACTCCAATTTCAACTTCAATTTCAACTTCAATTTCAACTTCAATTTCAACTTCAATTTCAACTTCAATTTCAATTTCAATTTCAACTTCAATTTCAACTTCAATTTCAACTTCAATTTCAACTTCAATTTCAACTTCAATTTCAACTTCAATTTTAACATCAATTTCAACTTCAATTACAACTTCAATTTCAACTTCAATTTCAACTTCAATTTCAACTTCAATTTCAACTTCAATTTCAACTTAATTTTAACTTCAATTTCAACTTCAATTTCAACTTCAATTTCAAGTTCAACTTCAATTTCAACTTCAATTTCAATTTCAATTTCAACTTCAATTTCAACTTCAATTTCAACTTCAATTTCAACTTCAATTCCAACTTCAATTTCAACTTCAATTTCAACTTAAATTTCAACTTCAGTTTCAACTTCAATTTCAACTTCAATTTCAAGTTCAACTTCAATTTCAACTTCAATTTCAATTTCAATTTCAACTTCAATTTCAACTTCAATTTCAACTTCAATTTCAACTTCAATTTCAACTCCAATTTCAACTTCAATTTCAACTTCAATTTCAACTTAATTTTAACTTCAATTTCAACTTCAATTTCAACTTCAATTTCAACTTAAATTTCAACTTCAGTTTCAACTTCAATTTCAACTTCAATTTCAAGTTCAACTTCAATTTCAACTTCAATTTCAATTTCAATTTCAACTTCAATTTCAACTTCAATTTCAACTTCAATTTCAACTTCAATTTCAACTCCAATTTCAACTTCAATTTCAACTTCAATTTCAACTTCAATTTCAACTTCAATTTCAAATTCAATTTCAACTTCAATTTTAACTTCAATTTCAACTTAAATTTCAACTTCAATTTCAACTTCAATTTCAACTTCAATTTTAACTTCAATTTCAACTTCAATTTCAACTTTAATTTCAACTTCAATTTCAACTTCAATTTCAACTCCAATTTCAACTTCAATTTCAACTTCAATTTCAACTTCAATTTTAACATCAATTTCAACTTCAATTTCAACTTCAATTTCAACTTCAATTTCAACTTCAATTTCAACTTCAATTTCAACTTAATTTTAACTTCAATTTCAACTTCAATTTCAACTTCAATTTCAAGTTCAACTTCAATTTCAACTTCAATTTCAATTTCAATTTCAACTTCAATTTCAACTTCAATTTCAACTTCAATTTCAACTTCAATTTCAACTCCAATATCAACTTCAATTTCAACTTCAATTTCAACTTCAATTTCAACTTCAATTTCAACTTCAATTTCAACTTCAATTTCAACTTAAATTTCAACTTCAGTTTCAACTTCAATTTCAACTTCAATTTCAAGTTCAACTTCAATTTCAACTTCAATTTCAATTTCAATTTCAACTTTAATTTCAACTTCAATTTCAACTTCAATTTCAACTTCAATTTCAACTCCAATTTCAACTTCAATTTCAACTTCAATTTCAACTTCAATTTCAACTTAATTTTAACTTCAATTTCAAATTCAATTTCAACTTCAATTTCAAGTTCAACTTCAATTTCAACTTCTATTTCAATTTCAATTTCAACTTCAATTTCAACTTCAATTTCAACTTCAATTTCAACTTCAATTTCAACTTCAATTTCAACTTCAATTTCAACTTCAATTTCAACTTAAATTTCAACTTCAGTTTCAACTTCAATTTCAACTTCAATTTCAAGTTCAACTTCAATTTCAACTTCAATTTCAATTTCAATTTCAACTTCAATTTCAACTTCAATTTCAACTTCAATTTCAACTTCAATTTCAACTCCAATTTCAACTTCAATTTCAACTTCAATTTCAACTTGAATTTCAACTTCAATTTCAACTTCAATTTCAATTTCAATTTCAACTTCAATTTCAACTTCAATTTCAACTTCAATTTCAACTTCAATTTCAACTTCAATTTCAACTTCAATTTCAACTTAATTTTAACTTCAATTTCAACTTCAATTTCAACTTCAATTTCAAGTTCAACTTCAATTTCAACTTCAATTTCAATTTCAATTTCAACTTCAATTTCAACTTCAATTTCAACTTCAATTTCAACTTCAATTTCAACTTCAATTTCAACTTCAATTTCAACTTAATTTTAACTTCAATTTCAACTTCAATTTCAACTTCAATTTCAAGTTCAACTTCAATTTCAACTTCAATTTCAATTTCAATTTCAACTTCAATTTCAACTTCAATTTCAACTTCAATTTCAACTTCAATTCCAACTTCAATTTCAACTTAAATTTCAACTTAAATTTCAACTTCAGTTTCAACTTCAATTTCAACTTCAATTTCAAGTTCAACTTCAATTTCAACTTCAATTTCAATTTCAATTTCAACTTCAATTTCAACTTCAATTTCAACTTCAATTTCAACTCCAATTTCAACTTCAATTTCAACTTCAATTTCAACTTCAATTTCAACTTCAATTTCAACTTCAATTTCAACTTCAATTTCAACTTCAATTTCAACTTCAATTTCAACTTCAATTTCAATTTCAATTTCAACTTCAATTTCAACTTCAATTTCAACTTCAATTTCAACTTCAATTTCAACTTCAATTTCAACTTCAATTTCAACTTCAATTTCAACTTCAATTTCAACTTCAATTTTAACATCAATTTCTACTTCAATTTCAACTTCAATTTCAACTTCAATTTCAACTTCAATTTCAACTTCAATTTCAACTTCAATTTCAACTTCAATTTCAACTTCAATTTCAACTTAATTTTAACTTCAATTTCAACTTCAATTTCAACTTCAATTTCAACTTAAATTTCAACTTCAGTTTCAACTTCAATTTCAACTTCAATTTCAAGTTCAACTTCAATTTCAACTTCAACTTCAATTTCAATTTCAATTTCAACTTCAATTTCAACTTCAATTTCAACTTCAATTTCAACTTCAATTTCAACTCCAATTTCAACTTCAATTTCAACTTCAATTTCAACTTCAATTTCAACTTCAATTTCAAATTCAATTTCAACTTCAATTTTAACTTCAATTTCAACTTAAATTTCAACTTCAATTTCAACTTCAATTTCAACTTCAATTTCAACTTCAATTTCAACTTCAATTTCAACTTTAATTTCAACTTCAATTTCAACTTCAATTTCAACTCCAATTTCAACTTCAATTTCAACTTCAATTTCAACTTCAATTTTAACATCAATTTCAACTTCAATTTCAACTTCAATTTCAACTTCAATTTCAACTTCAATTTCAACTTCAATTTCAACTTAATTTTAACTTCAATTTCAACTTCAATTTCAACTTCAATTTCAAGTTCAACTTCAATTTCAACTTCAAATTCAATTTCAATTTCAACTTCAATTTCAACTTCAATTTCAACTTCAATTTCAACTTCAATTTCAACTCCAATATCAACTTCAATTTCAACTTCAATTTCAACTTCAATTTCAACTTCAATTTCAACTTAAATTTCAACTTCAGTTTCAACTTCAATTTCAACTTCAATTTCAAGTTCAACTTCAATTTCAACTTCAATTTCAATTTCAATTTCAACTTCAATTTCAACTTCCATTTCAACTTCAATTTCAACTTCAATTTCAACTCCAATTTCAACTTCAATTTCAACTTCAATTTCAACTTCAATTTCAACTTCAATTTCAACTTCAATTTCAATTTCAATTCAACTTCAATTTCAACTTCAATTTCAACTTCAATTTCAACTTCAATTTCAACTTCAATTTCAACTTCAATTTCAACTTCAATTTCAACTTCAATTTCAACTTCAATTTTAACATCAATTTCAACTTCATTTTCAACTTCAATTTCAACTTCAATTTCAACTTCAATTTCAACTTCAATTTCAACTTCAATTTCAACTTCAATTTCAACTTCAATTTCAACTTAATTTTAACTTCAATTTCAACTTCAATTTCCACTTCAATTTCAACTTAAATTTCAACTTCAGTTTCAACTTCAATTTCAACTTCAATTTCAAGTTCAACTTCAATTTCAACTTCAATTTCAATTTCAATTCAACTTCAATTTCAACTTCAATTTCAACTTCAATTCAACTTCAATTTCAACTCCAATTTCAACTTCAATTTCAACTTCAATTTCAACTTCAATTTCAACTTCAATATCAAATTCAATTTCAACTTCAATTTTAACTTCAATTTCAACTTCAATTTCAACTTCAATTTCAACTTCAATTTCAACTTCAATTTCAACTTCAATTTCAACTTTAATTTCAACTTCAATTTCAACTTCAATTTCAACTCCAATTTCAACTTCAATTTCAACTTCAATTTCAACTTCAATTTCAACTTCAATTTCAACTTCAATTTCAAATTCAATTTCAACTTCAATTTTAACTTCAATTTCAACTTAAATTTCAACTTAAATTTCAACTTCAATTTCAACTTCAATTTTAACTTCAATTTCAACTTCAATTTCAAATTTAATTTCAACTTCAGTTTTAATTTCAATTTCAACTTCAATTTCAACTTCAATTTCAACTTCAATTTCTACTTCAATTTCAACTTCAATTTTAACTTCAATTTCAACTTCAATTTCAACTTCAATTTCAACTTCAATTTCAACTTCAATTTAACATCAATTTCAACTTCAATTTCAACTTCAATTTCAACTTCAATTTCAACATCAATTTCAACTTAATTTTAACTTTAATTTTAACTTCAATTTCAACTTCAATTTCAACTTCAATTTCAACTTCAATTTCAATTAAAATTTCAACTTCAGTTTCAACTTCAATTTCAACTTCAATTTCAAGTTCAACTTCAATTTCAACTTCAATTTCAATTTCAATTTCAACTTCAATTTCAACTTCAATTTCAACTTCAATTTCAACTTCAATTTCAACTCCAATTTCAACTTCAATTTCAACTTCAATTTCAACTTCAATTTCAACTTCAATTTCAACTTCAATTTCAACTTCAATTTCAATTTCAATTTCAACTTCAATTTTAACATCAATTTCAACTTCAATTTCAACTTCAATTTCAACTTCAATTTCAACTTCAATTTCAACTTCAATTTCAACTTCAATTTCAACTTCAATTTCAACTTCAAATTCAACTTAATTTTAACTTCAATTTCAACTTCAATTTCAACTTAAATTTCAACTTAAATTTCAACTTCAGTTTTAACTTAAATTTCAACTTCAATTTCAAGTTCAACTTCAATTTCAACTTCAATTTCAATTTCAATTTCAACTTCAATTTCAACTTCAATTTCAACTTCAATTTCAACTTCAATTTCAACTTCAATTTCAACTCCAATTTCAACTTCAATTTCAACTTCAATTTCAACTTCAATTTCAACTTCAATTTCAACTTCAATTTCAACTTCAGTTTCAACTTCAATTTCAACTTCAATTTCAAGTTCAACTTCAATTTCAACTTCAATTTCAATTTCAATTTCAACTTCAATTTCAACTTCAATTTCAACTTCAATTTCAACTTCAATTTCAACTCCAATTTCAACTTCAATTTCAACTTCAATTTCAACTTCAATTTCAACTTCAATTTCAACTTCAATTTCAATTTCAATTTCAACTTCAATTTCAACTTCAATTTCAACTTTAATTTCAACTTCAATTTCAACTTCAATTTCAACTTCAATTTTAACTTCAATTTCAACTTCAATTTCAACTTCAATTTCAACTCCAATTTCAACTTCAATTTCAACTTCAATTTCAACTTCAATTTCAACTTCAATTTCAAATTCAATTTCAACTTCAATTTTAACTTCAATTTCAACTTAAATTTTAACTTAAATTTCAACTTAAATTTCAACTTCAATTTCAACTTCAATTTTAACTTCAATTTCAACTTCAATTTCAAATTTAATTTCAACTTCAGTTTTAATTTCAATTTCAACTTCAATTTCAACTTCAATTTCAACTTCAATTTCTACTTCAATTTCAACTTCAATTTTAACTTCAATTTCAACTTCAATTTCAACTTCAATTTCAACTTCAATTTTAACTTTAATTTCAACTTCGATTTCAACTTCACTTTCAACTTCAATTTCAACTTAATTTTAACTTCAATTTTAACTTCAAATTCAACTTCAATTTCAACTTCAATTTCAACTTCAATTTCAACTTCAATTTCAACTTCAATTTCAACTTAATTTTAACTTCAATTTTAACTTCTATTTCAACTTCAATTTCAACTTCAATTTCAACTTAATTTTAACTTCAATTTTAACTTCAATTTCAACTTCAATTTCAACTTAAATTTCAACTTCAGTTTCAACTTCAATTTCAACTTCAATTTCAACTTCAATTTCAAGTTCAACTTCAATTTCAACTTCAATTTCAATTTCAACTTCAACTTCAATTTCAACTTCAATTTCAACTTCAATTTCAACTTCAATTTCAACTTCAATTTCTACTCCAATTTCAACTTCAATTTCAACTTCAATTTCAACTTCAATTTCAACTTCAATTTCAACTTCAATTTCAATTTCAATTTCAACTTCAATTTCAACTTCAATTTCAACTTCAATTTTAACTTTAATTTCAACTTTGATTTCAACTTCACTTTCAACTTCAATTTCAACTTAATTTTAACTTCAATTTTAACTTCAAATTCAACTTCAATTTCAACTTCAATTTCAACTTCAATTTCAACTTCAATTTCAACTTCAATTTCAACTTCAATTTCAACTTAATTTTAACTTCAATTTCAACTTCAATTTCAACTTCAATTTCAACTTCAATTTCAACTTCAATTTTAACATCAATTTCAACTTCAATTTCAACTTCAATTTCAACTTCAATTTCAACTTCAATTTCAACTTCAATTTCAACTTAAATTTCAACTTCAATTTCAACTTCAATTTCAACTTCAATTTCAACTCCAATATCAACTTCAATTTCAACTTCAATTTCAACTTCAATTTCAACTTCAATTTCAACTTAAATTTCAACTTCAGTTTCAACTTCAATTTCAACTTCAATTTCAAGTTCAACTTCAATTTCAACTTCAATTTCAATTTCAATTTCAACTTCAATTTCAACTTCAATTTCAACTTCAATTTCAACTTCAATTTCAACTCCAATTTCAACTTCAATTTCAACTTCAATTTCAACTTCAATTTCAACTTCAATTTCAACTTCAATTTCAATTTCAATTTCAACTTCAATTTCAACTTCAATTTCAACTTCAATTTCAACTTCAATTTCAACTTCAATTTCAACTTCAATTTCAACTTCAATTTCAACTTCAATTTCAACTTCAATTTTAACATCAATTTCAACTTCAATTTCAACTTCAATTCAACTTCAATTTCAACTTCAATTTCAACTTCAATTTCAACTTCAATTTCAACTTCAATTTCAACTTAATTTTAACTTCAATTTCAACTTCAATTTCAACTTCAATTTCAACTTAAATTTCAACTTCAGTTTCAACTTCAATTTCAACTTCAATTTCAAGTTCAACTTCAATTTCAACTTCAATTTCAATTTCAATTTCAACTTCAATTTCAACTTCAATTTCAACTTCAATTTCAACTTCAATTTCAACTCCAATTTCAACTTCAATTTCAACTTCAATTTCAACTTCAATTTCAACTTCAATTTCAAATTCAATTTCAACTTCAATTTTAACTTCAATTTCAACTTAAATTTCAACTTCAATTTCAACTTCAATTTCAACTTCAATTTCAACTTCAATTTCAACTTCAATTTCAACTTTAATTTCAACTTCAATTTCAACTTCAATTTCAACTCCAATTTCAACTTCAATTTCAACTTCAATTTCAACTTCAATTTCAACTTCAATTTCAACTTCAATTTCAAATTCAATTTCAACTTCAATTTAACTTCAATTTCAACTTAAATTTCAACTTAAATTTCAACTTCAATTTCAACTTCAATTTAACTTCAATTTCAACTTCAATTTCAAATTTAATTTCAACTTCAGTTTTAATTTCAATTTCAACTTCAATTTCAACTTCAATTTCAACTTCAATTTCAACTTCAATTTCAACTTCAATTTCAACTCCAATTTCAACTTCAATTTCAAATTCAATTTCAACTTCAATTTCAACTTCAATTTCAACTTCAATTTCAATTTCAATTTCAACTTCAATTTCAACTTCAATTTCAACTTCAATTTCAACTTCAATTTCAACTTCAATTTCAACTTCAATTTCAACTTCAATTTCAACTTCAATTTCAACTTCAATTTTAACATCAATTTCAACTTCAATTTCAACTTCAATTTCAACTTCAATTTCAACTTCAATTTCAACTTCAATTTCAACTTCAATTTCAACTTCAATTTCAACTTCAATTTCAACTTAATTTTAACTTCAATTTCAACTTCAATTTCAACTTCAATTTCAACTTAAATTTCAACTTCAGTTTCAACTTCAATTTCAACTTCAATTTCAAGTTCAACTTCAATTTCAACTTCAATTTCAATTTCAATTTCAACTTCAATTTCAACTTCAATTTCAACTTCAATTTCAACTTCAATTTCAACTCCAATTTCAACTTCAATTTCAACTTCAATTTCAACTTCAATTTCAACTTCAATTTCAAATTCAATTTCAACTTCAATTTTAACTTCAATTTCAACTTCAATTTCAACTTCAATTTCAACTTCAATTTCAACTTCAATTTCAACTTCAATTTCAACTTCAATTTTAACATCAATTTCAACTTCATTTTCAACTTCAATTTCAACTTCAATTTCAACTTCAATTTCAACTTCAAATTCAACTTAATTTAACTTCAATTTCAACTTCAATTTCAACTTAAATTTCAACTTAAATTTCAACTTCAGTTTTAACTTAAATTTCAACTTCAATTTCAAGTTCAACTTCAATTTCAACTTCAATTTCAATTTCAATTTCAACTTCAATTTCAACTTCAATTTCAACTTCAATTTCAACTTCAATTTCAACTTCAATTTCAACTCCAATTTCAACTTCAATTTCAACTTCAATTTCAACTTCAATTTCAACTTCAATTTCAACTTCAATTTCAACTTCAGTTTCAACTTCAATTTCAACTTCAATTTCAAGTTCAACTTCAATTTCAACTTCAATTTCAATTTCAATTTCAACTTCAATTTCAACTTCAATTTCAACTTCAATTTCAACTTCAATTTCAACTCCAATTTCAACTTCAATTTCAACTTCAATTTCAACTTCAATTTCAACTTCAATTTCAACTTCAATTTCAATTTCAATTTCAACTTCAATTTCAACTTCAATTTCAACTTTAATTTCAACTTCAATTTCAACTTCAATTTCAACTTCAATTTTAACTTCATTTCAACTTCAATTTCAACTTCAATTTCAACTCCAATTTCAACTTCAATTTCAACTTCAATTTCAACTTCAATTTCAACTTCAATTTCAAATTCAATTTCAACTTCAATTTTAACTTCAATTTCAACTTAAATTTTAACTTAAATTTCAACTTAAATTTCAACTTCAATTTCAACTTCAATTTTAACTTCAATTTCAACTTCAATTTCAAATTTAATTTCAACTTCAGTTTTAATTTCAATTTCAACTTCAATTTCAACTTCAATTTCAACTTCAATTTCTACTTCAATTTCAACTTCAATTTTAACTTCAATTTCAACTTCAATTTCAACTTCAATTTCAACTTCAATTTTAACTTTAATTTCAACTTCGATTTCAACTTCACTTTCAACTTCAATTTCAACTTAATTTTAACTTCAATTTTAACTTCAAATTCAACTTCAATTTCAACTTCAATTTCAACTTCAATTTCAACTTCAATTTCAACTTCAATTTCAACTTAATTTTAACTTCAATTTTAACTTCTATTTCAACTTCAATTTCAACTTCAATTTCAACTTAATTTTAACTTCAATTTTAACTTCAATTTCAACTTCAATTTCAACTTAAATTTCAACTTCAGTTTCAACTTCAATTTCAACTTCAATTTCAACTTCAATTTCAAGTTCAACTTCAATTTCAACTTCAATTTCAATTTCAACTTCAACTTCAATTTCAACTTCAATTTCAACTTCAATTTCAACTTCAATTTCAACTTCAATTTCTACTCCAATTTCAACTTCAATTTCAACTTCAATTTCAACTTCAATTTCAACTTCAATTTCAACTTCAATTTCAACTTCAATTTCAATTTCAATTTCAACTTCAATTTCAACTTCAATTTCAACTTCAATTTTAACTTTAATTTCAACTTTGATTTCAACTTCACTTTCAACTTCAATTTCAACTTAATTTTAACTTCAATTTTAACTTCAAATTCAACTTCAATTTCAACTTCAATTTCAACTTCAATTTCAACTTCAATTTCAACTTCAATTTCAACTTCAATTTCAACTTCAATTTCAACTTAATTTTAACTTCAATTTCAACTTCAATTTCAACTTCAATTTCAACTTCAATTTCAACTTCAATTTTAACATCAATTTCAACTTCAATTTCAACTTCAATTTCAACTTCAATTTCAACTTCAATTTCAACTTCAATTTCAACTTCAATTTCAACTTCAATTTCAACTTCAATTTCAACTCCAATATCAACTTCAATTTCAACTTCAATTTCAACTTCAATTTCAACTTCAATTTCAACTTAAATTTCAACTTCAGTTTCAACTTCAATTTCAACTTCAATTTCAAGTTCAACTTCAATTTCAACTTCAATTTCAATTTCAATTTCAACTTCAATTTCAACTTCAATTTCAACTTCAATTTCAACTTCAATTTCAACTCCAATTTCAACTTCAATTTCAACTTCAATTTCAACTTCAATTTCAACTTCAATTTCAACTTCAATTTCAATTTCAATTTCAACTTCAATTTCAACTTCAATTTCAACTTCAATTTCAACTTCAATTTCAACTTCAGTTTCAACTTCAATTTCAACTTAAATTTTAACTTAAATTTCAACTTAAATTTCAACTTCAATTTCAACTTCAATTTTAACTTCAATTTTAACTTCAATTTCAACTTCAATTTCAACTTAAATTTCAACTTCAGTTTCAACTTCAATTTCAACTTCAATTTCAACTTCAATTTCAAGTTCAACTTCAATTTCAACTTCAATTTCAATTTCAACTCCAATTTCAACTTCAATTTCAACTTCAATTTCAACTTCAATTTCAACTTCAATTTCAAATTCAATTTCAACTTCAATTTTAACTTCAATTTCAACTTAAATTTTAACTTAAATTTCAACTTAAATTTCAACTTCAATTTCAACTTCAATTTTAACTTCAATTTCAACTTCAATTTCAAATTTAATTTCAACTTCAGTTTTAATTTCAATTTCAACTTCAATTTCAACTTCAATTTCAACTTCAATTTCTACTTCAATTTCAACTTCAATTTTAACTTCAATTTCAACTTCAATTTCAACTTCAATTTCAACTTCAATTTTAACTTTAATTTCAACTTCGATTTCAACTTCACTTTCAACTTCAATTTCAACTTAATTTTAACTTCAATTTTAACTTCAAATTCAACTTCAATTTCAACTTCAATTTCAACTTCAATTTCAACTTCAATTTCAACTTCAATTTCAACTTAATTTTAACTTCAATTTTAACTTCTATTTCAACTTCAATTTCAACTTCAATTTCAACTTAATTTTAACTTCAATTTTAACTTCAATTTCAACTTCAATTTCAACTTAAATTTCAACTTCAGTTTCAACTTCAATTTCAACTTCAATTTCAACTTCAATTTCAAGTTCAACTTCAATTTCAACTTCAATTTC
>JAUPFP010000411.1:0-20661 GCA_036925085.1 Brachycybe producta
TGAAGTTGAAGTTGAAGTTGAAGTTGTAGTTGAAGTTGAATTTTAAATTGAAATTGAAGTTGAAGTTGAAGTTGACGTTGAAATTGAAGTTGAATTTGAAGTTGAAGTTGAAGTTGAAGATAAGTAAATGTTGAAGTTGAAGTTGAAGTTGAATTTGCAGTTGAAGTGAAAGTTGAAGTTGAAGTTGAAGTTGAAATTGAAGTTGAAGTTAAAGTTGAGGTTGAAGTTGAGGTTGAAGTTAATGTTGAAGTTGAAGTTATTTTGAAGTTGAAGTTGAATTTGAAGTTGAATTTGAAGTTGAAATTAAATATTAAGTTGAAGTTGAAGTTGAAGTTGAAGTTGAAGTTGAAGTTGAAGTTGAATTTTAAGTTGAAGTTGAAGTTGAAGTTGAAGTTGAAGTTGAATTTTAAGTTGAAGTTGAAGTTGAAGTTGAAGTTGAAGTTGAAGTTGAAGTTGAAATTGAAGTTGAAGTTGAAGTTGAAGTTAAGTAAAAGTTGAAGTTGAAGTTGAAGTTGAATTTGAAGTTGAAGTTGAAGTTGAAGTTGAAGTTAAGTAAAAGTTGAAGTTGAAGTTGAAGTTGAATTTGAAGTTGAAGTTGAAGTTGAAGTTGAAGTTGAAGTTGAAGTTGAAGTTGAATTTGAAGTTGAAGTTAAATATTAAGTTGAAGTTGAAGTTGAAGTTGAAGTTGAAGTTGAAGTTGAAGTTGAAGTTGAAGTTGAAGTTGAAGTTGAATTTTAAATTGAAATTGAAGTTGAAGTTGAAGTTGACGTTGAAATTGAAGTTGAATTTGAAGTTGAAGTTGAAGTTGAAGTTGAATTTTAAGTTGAAGTTGAAGTTGAAGTTGAAGTTGAAGTTGAAGTTGAAGTTGAAGTTGAAGTTGAAATTGAAGTTGAAGTTGAAGTTGAAGTTAAGTAAAAGTTGAAGTTGAAGTTGAAGTTAAGTAAAAGTTGAAGTTGAAGTTGAAGTTGAATTTGAAGTTGAAGTTGAAGTTGAAGTTGAAGTTAAGTAAAAGTTGAAGTTGAAGTTGAAGTTGAATTTGAAGTTGAAGTTGAAGTTGAAGTTGAAGTTGAATTTTAAGTTGAAGCTGAAGTTGAAGTTGAAGTTGAATTTGAAGTTGAAGTTAAATATTAAGTTGAAGTTGAAGTTGAAGTTGAAGTTGAAGTTGAAGTTGAAGTTGAAGTTGAAGTTGAAGTTGTAGTTGAAGTTGAATTTTAAATTGAAATTGAAGTTGAAGTTGAAGTTGACGTTGAAATTGAAGTTGAATTTGAAGTTGAAGTTGAAGTTGAAGATAAGTAAATGTTGAAGTTGAAGTTGAAGTTGAATTTGCAGTTGAAGTGAAAGTTGAAGTTGAAGTTGAAGTTGAAATTGAAGTTGAAGTTAAAGTTGAGGTTGAAGTTAATGTTGAAGTTGAAGTTATTTTGAAGTTGAAGTTGAATTTGAAGTTGAATTTGAAGTTGAAGTTAAATATTAAGTTGAAGTTGAAGTTGAAGTTGAAGTTGAATTTTAAGTTGAAGCTGAAGTTGAAGTTGAAGTTGAAGTTGAATTTGAAGTTGAAGTTAAATATTAAGTTGAAGTTGAAGTTGAAGTTGAAGTTGAAGTTGAAGTTGAAGTTGAAGTTGAAGTTGAAGTTGAAGTTGAATTTTAAGTTGAAGCTGAAGTTGAAGTTGAAGTTGAAGTTGAATTTGAAGTTGAAGTTAAATATTAAGTTGAAGTTGAAGTTGAAGTTGAAGTTGAAGTTGAAGTTGAAGTTGAAGTTGAAGTTGAAGTTGAAGTTGTAGTTGAAGTTGAATTTTAAATTGAAATTGAAGTTGAAGTTGAAGTTGACGTTGAAATTGAAGTTGAATTTGAAGTTGAAGTTGAAGTTGAAGATAAGTAAATGTTGAAGTTGAAGTTGAAGTTGAATTTGCAGTTGAAGTGAAAGTTGAAGTTGAAGTTGAAGTTGAAATTGAAGTTGAAGTTAAAGTTGAGGTTGAAGTTGAGGTTGAAGTTAATGTTGAAGTTGAAGTTATTTTGAAGTTGAAGTTGAATTTGAAGTTGAATTTGAAGTTGAAGTTAAATATTAAGTTGAAGTTGAAGTTGAAGTTGAAGTTGAAGTTGAAGTTGAAGTTGAAGTTGAATTTTAAGTTGAAGTTGAAGTTGAAGTTGAAGTTGAAGTTGAATTTTAAGTTGAAGTTGAAGTTGAAGTTGAAGTTGAAGTTGAAGTTGAAGTTGAAATTGAAGTTGAAGTTGAAGTTGAAGTTAAGTAAAAGTTGAAGTTGAAGTTGAAGTTGAATTTGAAGTTGAAGTTGAAGTTGAAGTTGAAGTTAAGTAAAAGTTGAAGTTGAAGTTGAAGTTGAATTTGAAGTTGAAGTTGAAGTTGAAGTTGAAGTTGAAGTTGAAGTTGAAGTTGAATTTGAAGTTGAAGTTAAATATTAAGTTGAAGTTGAAGTTGAAGTTGAAGTTGAAGTTGAAGTTGAAGTTGAAGTTGAAGTTGAAGTTGAAGTTGAATTTTAAATTGAAATTGAAGTTGAAGTTGAAGTTGACGTTGAAATTGAAGTTGAATTTGAAGTTGAAGTTGAAGTTGAAGATAAGTAAATGTTGAAGTTGAAGTTGAAGTTGAATTTGCAGTTGAAGTGAAAGTTGAAGTTGAAGTTGAAGTTGAAATTGAAGTTGAAGTTAAAGTTGAGATTGAAGTTAATGTTGAAGTTGAAGTTATTTTGAAGTTGAAGTTGAATTTGAAGTTGAATTTGAAGTTGATGTTAAATATTATGTTGAAGTTGAAGTTGAAGTTGAAGTTGAAGTTGAAGTTGAAGTTGAAGTTGAAGTTGAAGTTGAAGTTGAATTTTAAGTTGAAGTTGAAGTTGAAGTTGAAGTTGAATTTTAAGTTGCAGTTGAAGTTGAAGTTGAAGTTGAAGTTATTTTGAAGTTGAAGTTGAATTTGAAGTTGAATTTGAAGTTGAAGTTAAATATTAAGTTGAAGTTGAAGTTGAAGTTGAAGTTGAATTTGAAGTTGAATTTGAAGTTGAAGTTGAAGTTGAAGTTGAATTTTAAGTTGAAGTTAAAGTTGAAGTTGAAGTTGAAGTTGAATTTGAAGTTGAATTTTAAGTTGAAGTTGAAGTTGAAGTTGAATTTGAAGTTGAATTTGAAGTTGAAGTTGAAGTTGAAGTTGAATTTTAAGTTGAATTTTAAGTTGAAGTTGAAGTTGAATTTGAAGTTGAAGTTGAAGTTGAAGTTAAGTAAAAGTTGAAGTTGAAGTTGAAGTTGATTTTGAAGTTGAATTTGAAGTTGAAGTTGAAGTTGAAGTTGAATTTGAAGTTGAAGTTGAAGTTGACGTTGAAATTGAAGTTGAATTTGAAGTTGAAGTTGAAGTTGAAGATAAGTAAATGTTGAAGTTGAAGTTGAAGTTGAATTTGCAGTTGAAGTGAAAGTTGAAGTTGAAGTTGAAGTTGAAATTGAAGTTGAAGTTAAAGTTGAGGTTGAAGTTAATGTTGAAGTTGAAGTTATTTTGAAGTTGAAGTTGAATTTGAAGTTGAATTTGAAGTTGAAGTTAAATATTAAGTTGAAGTTGAAGTTGAAGTTGAAGTTGAATTTTAAGTTGAAGCTGAAGTTGAAGTTGAAGTTGAAGTTGAATTTGAAGTTGAAGTTAAATATTAAGTTGAAGTTGAAGTTGAAGTTGAAGTTGAAGTTGAAGTTGAAGTTGAAGTTGAAGTTGAAGTTGAAGTTGAATTTTAAGTTGAAGCTGAAGTTGAAGTTGAAGTTGAAGTTGAATTTGAAGTTGAAGTTAAATATTAAGTTGAAGTTGAAGTTGAAGTTGAAGTTGAAGTTGAAGTTGAAGTTGAAGTTGAAGTTGAAGTTGAAGTTGTAGTTGAAGTTGAATTTTAAATTGAAATTGAAGTTGAAGTTGAAGTTGACGTTGAAATTGAAGTTGAATTTGAAGTTGAAGTTGAAGTTGAAGATAAGTAAATGTTGAAGTTGAAGTTGAAGTTGAATTTGCAGTTGAAGTGAAAGTTGAAGTTGAAGTTGAAGTTGAAATTGAAGTTGAAGTTAAAGTTGAGGTTGAAGTTGAGGTTGAAGTTAATGTTGAAGTTGAAGTTATTTTGAAGTTGAAGTTGAATTTGAAGTTGAATTTGAAGTTGAAGTTAAATATTAAGTTGAAGTTGAAGTTGAAGTTGAAGTTGAAGTTGAAGTTGAAGTTGAAGTTGAATTTTAAGTTGAAGTTGAAGTTGAAGTTGAAGTTGAAGTTGAATTTTAAGTTGAAGTTGAAGTTGAAGTTGAAGTTGAAGTTGAAGTTGAAGTTGAAATTGAAGTTGAAGTTGAAGTTGAAGTTAAGTAAAAGTTGAAGTTGAAGTTGAAGTTGAATTTGAAGTTGAAGTTGAAGTTGAAGTTGAAGTTAAGTAAAAGTTGAAGTTGAAGTTGAAGTTGAATTTGAAGTTGAAGTTGAAGTTGAAGTTGAAGTTGAAGTTGAAGTTGAAGTTGAATTTGAAGTTGAAGTTAAATATTAAGTTGAAGTTGAAGTTGAAGTTGAAGTTGAAGTTGAAGTTGAAGTTGAAGTTGAAGTTGAAGTTGAAGTTGAATTTTAAATTGAAATTGAAGTTGAAGTTGAAGTTGACATTGAAATTGAAGTTGAATTTGAAGTTGAAGTTGAAGTTGAAGATAAGTAAATGTTGAAGTTGAAGTTGAAGTTGAATTTGCAGTTGAAGTGAAAGTTGAAGTTGAAGTTGAAGTTGAAATTGAAGTTGAAGTTAAAGTTGAGATTGAAGTTAATGTTGAAGTTGAAGTTATTTTGAAGTTGAAGTTGAATTTGAAGTTGAATTTGAAGTTGATGTTAAATATTATGTTGAAGTTGAAGTTGAAGTTGAAGTTGAAGTTGAAGTTGAAGTTGAAGTTGAAGTTGAAGTTGAAGTTGAATTTTAAGTTGAAGTTGAAGTTGAAGTTGAAGTTGAATTTTAAGTTGCAGTTGAAGTTGAAGTTGAAGTTGAAGTTATTTTGAAGTTGAAGTTGAATTTGAAGTTGAATTTGAAGTTGAAGTTAAATATTAAGTTGAAGTTGAAGTTGAAGTTGAAGTTGAATTTGAAGTTGAATTTGAAGTTGAAGTTGAAGTTGAAGTTGAATTTTAAGTTGAAGTTAAAGTTGAAGTTGAAGTTGAAGTTGAATTTGAAGTTGAATTTTAAGTTGAAGTTGAAGTTGAAGTTGAATTTGAAGTTGAATTTGAAGTTGAAGTTGAAGTTGAAGTTGAATTTTAAGTTGAATTTTAAGTTGAAGTTGAAGTTGAATTTGAAGTTGAAGTTGAAGTTGAAGTTAAGTAAAAGTTGAAGTTGAAGTTGAAGTTGATTTTGAAGTTGAATTTGAAGTTGAAGTTGAAGTTGAAGTTGAATTTGAAGTTGAAGTTGAAGTTGAAGTTGAAGTTGAAGTTGAATTTGAAGTTGAAGTTGAAGTTGAAGTTGAAGTTGAAGTTGAATTTTAAGTTGAAGTTGAAGTTAAGTAAAAGTTGAAGTTGAAGTTGAAGTTGAAGTTGAAGTTGAATTTAAAGTTGAAGTTGAAGTTGAAGTTTAAGTTGAAGTTGAAATTGAAGTTGAAGTTGAAGTCTAAGTTGATGTTGAAGTTGAAGTTGAAGTTGAAGTTGAATTTGAAGTTGAAGTTGAAGTTGAAGTTGAAGTTGAAGTTGAAGTTAAGTAAAAGTTGAAGTTGAAGTTGAAGTTGAATTTTAAGTTGAAGTTGAAGTTGAAGTTGAAGTTGAAGTTGAAGTTGAAGTTATTTTGAAGTTGAAGTTGAATTTGAAGTTGAATTTGAAGTTGAAGTTAAATATTAAGTTGAAGTTGAAGTTGAAGTTGAAGTTGAAGTTGAAGTTGAAGTTGAAGTTGAAGTTGAAGTTGAATTTGAAGTTGAAGTTGAAGTTGAAGTTGAAGTTGAATTTGAAATTGAAGTTGAAGTTGAATTTTAAGTTGAAGTTGAAGTTGCAGTTGAAGTTGAATTTTAAGTTGAAGTTGAAGTTGAAGTTGAAGTTGAAGTTGAAGTTGAAGTTGTGTTTTAAGTTGAAGTTGAAGTTGAATTTGAAGTTGAAGTTTAAGTTGAAGTTAAGTAAAAGTTGAATTTTAAGTTGAAGTTGAAGTTGAAGTTGAAGTTGAATTTGAAGTTGAATTTTAAGTTGAAGTTGAAGTTGAAGTTGAATTTTAAGTTGAAGTTAAAGTTGAAGTTGAAGTTGAAGTTGAAGTTGAATTTGAAGTTGAATTTTAAGTTGAAGTTGAAGTTGAAGTTGAATTTGAAGTTGAATTTGAAGTTGAAGTTGAAGTTGAATTTTAAGTTGAATTTTAAGTTAAAGTTGAAGTTGAATTTGAAGTTGAAGTTGAAGTTGAAGTTAAGTAAAAGTTGAAGTTGAAGTTGAAGTTGATTTTGAAGTTGAATTTGAAGTTGAAGTTGAAGTTGAAGTTGAATTTGAAGTTGAAGTTGAAGTTGAAGTTGAAGTTGAAGTTGAATTTGAAGTTGAAGTTGAAGTTGAAGTTGAAGTTGAATTTTAAGTTGAAGTTGAAGTTAAGTAAAAGTTGAAGTTGAAGTTGAAGTTGAAGTTGAAGTTGAAGTTAAGTAAAAGTTGAAGTTGAAGTTGAAGTTGAATTTTAAGTTGAAGTTGAAGTTGAAGTTGAAGTTGAATTTGGAGTTGAATTTGAAGTTGAAGTTGAAGTTGAAGTTGAAGTTGAATTTGAAGTTGAAGTTGAAGTTGAAGTTGAATTTGAAATTGAAGTTGAAGTTGAAGTTGAAGTTGAAGTTGAAGTTGAAGTTAAGTAAAAGTTGAAGTTGAAGTTGAAGTTGAATTTTAAGTTGAAGTTGAAGTTGAAGTTGAAGTTGAATTTGAAGTTGAATTTGAAGTTGAAGTTGAAGTTGAAGTTGAAGTTGAATTTGAAGTTGAAGTTGAAGTTGAAGTTGAATTTGAAATTAAAATTGAAGTTGAAGTTGAAGTTGAAGTTGAAGTGGAAGTTGAAGTTGAAGTTGAAGTTGAAGTTGAATTTGAAGTTGAAGTTGAAGTTGAAGTTGAATTTTAAGTTGAAGTTGAAGTTGAAGTTGAAGTTGAAGTTGAATTTAAAATTGAAGTTGAATTTGAAGTTGAAGTTGAAGTTGAAGTTGAAGTTAAGTAAAAGTTGAAGTTGAAGTTGAAGTTGAATTTGAAGTTGAAGTTAAAGTTGAAGTTGAAGTTGAAGTTGAATTTTAAGTTGAAGTTGAAGTTGAAGTTGAAGTTGAAGTTGAATTTTAAGTTGAAGTTGAAGTTGAAGTTGAAGTTGAAGTTGAAGTTGAAGTTGAAATTGAAGTTGAAGTTGAAGTTGAAGTTAAGTAAAAGTTGAAGTTGAAGTTGAAGTTAAGTAAAAGTTGAAGTTGAAGTTGAAGTTGAATTTGAAGTTGAAGTTGAAGTTGAAGTTGAAGTTGAAGTTAAGTAAAAGTTGAAGTTGAAGTTGAAGTTGAATTTGAAGTTGAAGTTGAAGTTGAAGTTGAAGTTGAAGTTGAATTTTAAGTTGAAGCTGAAGTTGAAGTTGAAGTTGAATTTGAAGTTGAAGTTAAATATTAAGTTGAAGTTGAAGTTGAAGTTGAAGTTGAAGTTGAAGTTGAAGTTGAAGTTGAAGTTGTAGTTGAAGTTGAATTTTAAATTGAAATTGAAGTTGAAGTTAAAGTTGAGGTTGAAGTTAATGTTGAAGTTGAAGTTATTTTGAAGTTGAAGTTGAATTTGAAGTTGAATTTGAAGTTGAAGTTAAATATTAAGTTGAAGTTGAAGTTGAAGTTGAAGTTGAATTTTAAGTTGAAGCTGAAGTTGAAGTTGAAGTTGAAGTTGAATTTGAAGTTGAAGTTAAATATTAAGTTGAAGTTGAAGTTGAAGTTGAAGTTGAAGTTGAAGTTGAAGTTGTAGTTGAAGTTGAATTTTAAATTGAAATTGAAGTTGAAGTTGAAGTTGACGTTGAAATTGAAGTTGAATTTGAAGTTGAAGTTGAAGTTGAAGATAAGTAAATGTTGAAGTTGAAGTTGAAGTTGAATTTGCAGTTGAAGTGAAAGTTGAAGTTGAAGTTGAAGTTGAAATTGAAGTTGAAGTTAAAGTTGAGGTTGAAGTTGAGGTTGAAGTTAATGTTGAAGTTGAAGTTATTTTGAAGTTGAAGTTGAATTTGAAGTTGAATTTGAAGTTGAAGTTAAATATTAAGTTGAAGTTGAAGTTGAAGTTGAAGTTGAAGTTGAAGTTGAAGTTGAAGTTGAAGTTGAATTTTAAGTTGAAGTTGAAGTTGAAGTTGAAGTTGAAGTTGAATTTTAAGTTGAAGTTGAAGTTGAAGTCGAAGTTGAATTTTAAGTTGAAGTTGAAGTTGAAGTTGAATTTGAAGTTGAAGTTGAAGTTGAAGTTGTGTTTTAAGTTGAAGTTGAAGTTGAATTTGAAGTTGAAGTTTAAGTTGAAGTTAAGTAAAAGTTGAATTTTAAGTTGAAGTTGAAGTTGAAGTTGAAGTTGAATTTTAAGTTGAAGCTGAAGTTGAAGTTGAAGTTGAAGTTGAATTTGAAGTTGAAGTTAAATATTAAGTTGAAGTTGAAGTTGAAGTTGAAGTTGAAGTTGAAGTTGAAGTTGAAGTTGAAGTTGAAGTTGAAGTTGAAGTTGAAGTTGAATTTTAAGTTGAAGTTGAAGTTGAAGTTGAAGTTGAATTTTAAGTTGCAGTTGAAGTTGAAGTTGAAGTTGAAGTTGAAGTTGAAGTTATTTTGAAGTTGAAGTTGAATTTGAAGTTGAATTTGAAGTTGAAGTTAAATATTAAGTTGAAGTTGAAGTTGAAGTTGAAGTTGAATTTGAAGTTGAATTTGAAGTTGAAGTTGAAGTTGAAGTTGAATTTTAAGTTGAAGTTAAAGTTGAAGTTGAAGTTGAAGTTGAAGTTGAATTTGAAGTTGAATTTGAAGTTGAAGTTGAAGTTGAAGTTGAATTTTAAGTTGAATTTTAAGTTGAAGTTGAAGTTGAATTTGAAGTTGAAGTTGAAGTTGAAGTTAAGTAAAAGTTGAAGTTGAAGTTGAAGTTGATTTTGAAGTTGAATTTGAAGTTGAAGTTGAAGTTGAAGTTGAATTTGAAGTTGAAGTTGAAGTTGAAGTTGAAGTTGAAGTTGAATTTGAAGTTGAAGTTGAAGTTGAAGTTGAAGTTGAAGTTGAATTTTAAGTTGAAGTTGAAGTTAAGTAAAAGTTGAAGTTGAAGTTGAAGTTGAAGTTGAATTTAAAGTTGAAGTTGAAGTTGAAGTTTAATTTGAAGTTGAAATTGAAGTTGAAGTTGAAGTCTAAGTTGATGTTGAAGTTGAAGTTGAAGTTGAAGTTGAATTTGAAGTTGAAGTTGAAGTTGAAGTTGAAGTTGAAGTTGAAGTTAAGTAAAAGTTGAAGTTGAAGTTGAAGTTGAATTTTAAGTTGAAGTTGAAGTTGAAGTTGAAGTTGAATGTCAAGTTGAATTTGAAGTTGAAGTTGAAGTTGAAGTTGAAGTTGAAGTTGAATTTGAAGTTGAAGTTGAAGTTGAAGTTGAATTTGAAATTGAAGTTGAAGTTGAAGTTGAAGTTGAAGTTAAGTAAAAGTTGAAGTTGAAGTTGATGTTGAAGTTGAAGTTGAAGTTGAAGTTGAATTTTAAGTTGAAGTAAAGGTTGAAGTTGAAATTGAAGTTGAAGTTGAAGTCTAAGTTGATGTTGAAGTTAAGTAAAAGTTGAAGTTGAAGTTGAAGTTGAATTTTAAGTTGAAGTTGAAGTTGAAATTGAAGTTGAAGTTGAATTTGAAGTTGAAGTTGAATTTGAAGTCGAATTTGAAGTTGAAGTTGAATTTGAAGTTAAGTAAAAGTTGAAGTTGAAGTTGAAGTTGCATTTTCAGTTGAAGTTGAAGTTGAAGTTGAATTTGAAGTTGAATTTGAAGTTGAAGTTGAAGTTGAAGTTGAAGTTGAAGTTGAAGTTAAGTAAAAGATGAAGTTGAAGTTGAAGTTGAAGTTGAAGTTGAAGTTGAAGTTGAATTTGAAGTTGAAGTTGAAGTTGAAGTTGAAGTTGAAGTTGAAGTTGAAGTTGAAGTTGAAGTTGAAGTTGAAGTTGAAGTTGAAGTTAAGTTAAAGTTGAAGTTGAAGTTGAAGTTGAATTTTAAGTTGAAGTTGAAGTTGAAGTTGAATTTGGAGTTGAATTTGAAGTTGAAGTTGAAGTTGAAGTTGAAGTTGAATTTGAAGTTGAAGTTGAAGTTGAAGTTCAATTTGAAATTGAAGTTGAAGTTGAAGTTGAAGTTAAGTAAAAGTTGAAGTTGAAGTTGAAGTTGAATTTTAAGTTGAAGTTGAAGTTGAAGTTGAAGTTGAATTTGAAGTTGAAGTTGAAGTTGAAGTTGAAGTTGAATTTGAAGTTGAAGTTGAAGTTAAAGTTGAATTTGAAATTAAAATTGAAGTTGAAGTTGAAGTTGAAGTTGAAGTTGAAGTTGAAGTTGAAGTTGAAGTTGAAGTTGAAGTTGAATTTGAAGTTGAAGTTGAAGTTGAAGTTGAATTTTAAGTTGAAGTTGAAGTTGAAGTTGAAGTTGAAGTTGAAGTTGAATTTGAAATTGAAGTTGAATTTGAAGTTGAAGTTGAAGTTGAAGTTGAAGTTGAAGTTAAGTAAAAGTTGAAGTTGAAGTTGAAGTTGAATTTGAAGTTGAAGTTGAAGTTGAAGTTGAAGTTGAAGTTGAATTTTAAGTTGAAGTTGAAGTTGAAGTTGAAGTTGAAGTTGAATTTTAAGTTGAAGTTGAAGTTGAAGTTGAAGTTGAAGTTGAAGTTGAAGTTGAAGTTGAAGTTGAAATTGAAGTTGAAGTTAAAGTTGAAGTTAAGTAAAAGTTGAAGTTGAAGTTGAAGTTAAGTAAAAGTTGAAGTTGAAGTTGAAGTTGAATTTGAAGTTGAAGTTGAAGTTGAAGTTGAAGTTAAGTAAAAGTTGAAGTTGAAGTTGAAGTTGAATTTGAAGTTGAAGTTGAAGTTGAAGTTGAAGTTGAAGTTGAATTTTAAGTTGAAGCTGAAGTTGAAGTTGAAGTTGAATTTGAAGTTGAAGTTAAATATTAAGTTGAAGTTGAAGTTGAAGTTGAAGTTGAAGTTGAAGTTGAAGTTGAAGTTGAAGTTGAAGTTGAAGTTGTAGTTGAAGTTGAATTTTAAATTGAAATTGAAGTTGAAGTTGAAGTTGACGTTGAAATTGAAGTTGAATTTGAAGTTGAAGTTGAAGTTGAAGATAAGTAAATGTTGAAGTTGAAGTTGAAGTTGAATTTGCAGTTGAAGTGAAAGTTGAAGTTGAAGTTGAAGTTGAAATTGAAGTTGAAGTTAAAGTTGAGGTTGAAGTTAATGTTGAAGTTGAAGTTATTTTGAAGTTGAAGTTGAATTTGAAGTTGAATTTGAAGTTGAAGTTAAATATTAAGTTGAAGTTGAAGTTGAAGTTGAAGTTGAAGTTGAATTTTAAGTTGAAGCTTAAGTTGAAGTTGAAGTTGAAGTTGAATTTGAAGTTGAAGTTAAATATTAAGTTGAAGTTGAAGTTGAAGTTGAAGTTGAAGTTGAAGTTGAAGTTGAAGTTGAAGTTGAAGTTGAAGTTGAAGTTGAAGTTGAAGTTGTAGTTGAAGTTGAATTTTAAATTGAAATTGAAGTTGAAGTTGAAGTTGACGTTGAAATTGAAGTTGAATTTGAAGTTGAAGTTGAAGTTGAAGATAAGTAAATGTTGAAGTTGAAGTTGAAGTTGAATTTGCAGTTGAAGTGAAAGTTGAAGTTGAAGTTGAAGTTGAAATTGAAGTTGAAGTTAAAGTTGAGGTTGAAGTTGAGGTTGAAGTTAATGTTGAAGTTGAAGTTATTTTGAAGTTGAAGTTATTTTGAAGTTGAAGTTGAATTTGAAGTTGAATTTGAAGTTGAAGTTAAATATTAAGTTGAAGTTGAAGATGAAGTTGAAGTTGAAGTTGAAGTTGAAGTTGAAGTTGAATTTTAAGTTGAAGTTGAAGTTGAAGTTGAAGTTGAAGTTGAATTTTAAGTTGAAGTTGAAGTTGAAGTTGAAGTTGAAGTTAATGTTGAAGTTGAAGTTATTTTGAAGTTGAAGTTGAATTTGAAGTTGAATTTGAAGTTGAAGTTAAATATTAAGTTGAAGTTGAAGTTGAAGTTGAAGTTGAAGTTGAAGTTGAAGTTGAAGTTGAATTTTAAGTTGAAGTTGAAGTTGAAGTTGAAGTTGAAGTTGAATTTTAAGTTGAAGTTGAAGTTGAAGTTGAAGTTGAAGTTGAAGTTGAAGTTGAAATTGAAGTTGAAGTTGAAGTTGAAGTTAAGTAAAAGTTGAAGTTGAAGTTGAAGTTGAATTTGAAGTTGAAGTTGAAGTTGAAGTTGAAGTTAAGTAAAAGTTGAAGTTGAAGTTGAAGTTGAATTTGAAGTTGAAGTTGAAGTTGAAGTTGAAGTTGAAGTTGAAGTTGAAGTTGAATTTGAAGTTGAAGTTAAATATTAAGTTGAAGTTGAAGTTGAAGTTGAAGTTGAAGTTGAAGTTGAAGTTGAAGTTGAAGTTGAAGTTGAATTTTAAATTGAAATTGAAGTTGAAGTTGAAGTTGATGTTGAAATTGAAGTTGAATTTGAAGTTGAAGTTGAAGTTGAAGATAAGTAAATGTTGAAGTTGAAGTTGAAGTTGAATTTGCAGTTGAAGTGAAAGTTGAAGTTGAAGTTGAAGTTGAAATTGAAGTTGAAGTTAAAGTTGAGGTTGAAGTTAATGTTGAAGTTGAAGTTATTTTGAAGTTGAAGTTGAATTTGAAGTTAAGTAAAAGTTGAAGTTGAAGTTGAAGTTGCATTTTCAGTTGAAGTTGAAGTTGAAGTTGAATTTGAAGTTGAATTTGAAGTTGAAGTTGAAGTTGAAGTTGAAGTTGAAGTTGAAGTTGAAGTTAAGTAAAAGATGAAGTTGAAGTTGAAGTTGAAGTTGAAGTTGAAGTTAAGTAAAAGTTGAAGTTGAAGTTGAAGTTGAATTTTAAGTTGAAGTTGAAGTTGAAGTTGAAGTTGAATGTCAAGTTGAATTTGAAGTTGAAGTTGAAGTTGAAGTTGAAGTTGAAGTTGAATTTGAAGTTGAAGTTGAAGTTGAAGTTGAATTTGAAATTGAAGTTGAAGTTGAAGTTGAAGTTGAAGTTAAGTAAAAGTTGAAGTTGAAGTTGATGTTGAAGTTGAAGTTGAAGTTGAAGTTGAATTTTAAGTTGAAGTAAAGGTTGAAGTTGAAATTGAAGTTGAAGTTGAAGTCTAAGTTGATGTTGAAGTTGAAGTTGAAATTGAAGTTGAAGTTGAAGTTGAAGTTGAAGTTGAAGTTGAAGTTAAGTAAAAGTTGAAGTTGAAGTTGAAGTTGAATTTTAAGTTGAAGTTGAAGTTGAAATTGAAGTTGAAGTTGAATTTGAAGTTGAAGTTGAATTTGAAGTCGAATTTGAAGTTGAAGTTGAATTTGAAGTTAAGTAAAAGTTGAAGTTGAAGTTGAAGTTGCATTTTCAGTTGAAGTTGAAGTTGAAGTTGAATTTGAAGTTGAATTTGAAGTTGAAGTTGAAGTTGAAGTTGAAGTTGAAGTTGAAGTTGAAGTTAAGTAAAAGATGAAGTTGAAGTTGAAGTTGAAGTTGAAGTTGAAGTTGAATTTGAAGTTGAAGTTGAAGTTGAAGTTGAAGTTGAAGTTGAAGTTGAAGTTGAAGTTGAAGTTGAAGTTGAAGTTGAAGTTGAAGTTGAAGTTGAAGTTAAGTTAAAGTTGAAGTTGAAGTTGAAGTTGAATTTTAAGTTGAAGTTGAAGTTGAAGTTGAATTTGGAGTTGAATTTGAAGTTGAAGTTGAAGTTGAAGTTGAAGTTGAATTTGAAGTTGAAGTTGAAGTTGAAGTTCAATTTGAAATTGAAGTTGAAGTTGAAGTTGAAGTTGAAGTTAAGTAAAAGTTGAAGTTGAAGTTGAAGTTGAATTTTAAGTTGAAGTTGAAGTTGAAGTTGAAGTTGAATTTGAAGTTGAAGTTGAAGTTGAAGTTGAAGTTGAATTTGAAGTTGAAGTTGAAGTTGAAGTTGAATTTGAAATTAAAATTGAAGTTGAAGTTGAAGTTGAAGTTGAAGTTGAAGTTGAAGTTGAAGTTGAATTTGAAGTTGAAGTTGAAGTTGAAGTTGAATTTTAAGTTGAAGTTGAAGTTGAAGTTGAAGTTGAAGTTGAAGTTGAATTTGAAATTGAAGTTGAATTTGAAGTTGAAGTTGAAGTTGAAGTTGAAGTTGAAGTTAAGTAAAAGTTGAAGTTGAAGTTGAAGTTGAATTTGAAGTTGAAGTTGAAGTTGAAGTTGAAGTTGAAGTTGAATTTTAAGTTGAAGTTGAAGTTGAAGTTGAAGTTGAAGTTGAATTTTAAGTTGAAGTTGAAGTTGAAGTTGAAGTTGAAGTTGAAGTTGAAGTTGAAGTTGAAATTGAAGTTGAAGTTAAAGTTGAAGTTAAGTAAAAGTTGAAGTTGAAGTTGAAGTTAAGTAAAAGTTGAAGTTGAAGTTGAAGTTGAATTTGAAGTTGAAGTTGAAGTTGAAGTTGAAGTTAAGTAAAAGTTGAAGTTGAAGTTGAAGTTGAATTTGAAGTTGAAGTTGAAGTTGAAGTTGAAGTTGAAGTTGAATTTTAAGTTGAAGCTGAAGTTGAAGTTGAAGTTGAATTTGAAGTTGAAGTTAAATATTAAGTTGAAGTTGAAGTTGAAGTTGAAGTTGAAGTTGAAGTTGAAGTTGAAGTTGAAGTTGAAGTTGAAGTTGTAGTTGAAGTTGAATTTTAAATTGAAATTGAAGTTCAAGTTGAAGTTGACGTTGAAATTGAAGTTGAATTTGAAGTTGAAGTTGAAGTTGAAGATAAGTAAATGTTGAAGTTGAAGTTGAAGTTGAATTTGCAGTTGAAGTGAAAGTTGAAGTTGAAGTTGAAGTTGAAGTTGAAGTTGAATTTGAAGTTGAAGTTGAAGTTGAAGTTGAAGTTGAAGTTGAATTTTAAGTTGAAGTTGAAGTTAAGTAAAAGTTGAAGTTGAAGTTGAAGTTGAAGTTGAATTTAAAGTTGAAGTTGAAGTTGAAGTTTAATTTGAAGTTGAAATTGAAGTTGAAGTTGAAGTCTAAGTTGATGTTGAAGTTGAAGTTGAAGTTGAAGTTGAATTTGAAGTTGAAGTTGAAGTTGAAGTTGAAGTTGAAGTTGAAGTTAAGTAAAAGTTGAAGTTGAAGTTGAAGTTGAATTTTAAGTTGAAGTTGAAGTTGAAGTTGAAGTTGAATGTCAAGTTGAATTTGAAGTTGAAGTTGAAGTTGAAGTTGAAGTTGAAGTTGAATTTGAAGTTGAAGTTGAAGTTGAAGTTGAATTTGAAATTGAAGTTGAAGTTGAAGTTGAAGTTGAAGTTAAGTAAAAGTTGAAGTTGAAGTTGATGTTGAAGTTGAAGTTGAAGTTGAAGTTGAATTTTAAGTTGAAGTAAAGGTTGAAGTTGAAATTGAAGTTGAAGTTGAAGTCTAAGTTGATGTTGAAGTTGAAGTTGAAATTGAAGTTGAAGTTGAAGTTGAAGTTGAAGTTGAAGTTGAAGTTAAGTAAAAGTTGAAGTTGAAGTTGAAGTTGAATTTTAAGTTGAAGTTGAAGTTGAAATTGAAGTTGAAGTTGAATTTGAAGTTGAAGTTGAATTTGAAGTCGAATTTGAAGTTGAAGTTGAATTTGAAGTTAAGTAAAAGTTGAAGTTGAAGTTGAAGTTGCATTTTCAGTTGAAGTTGAAGTTGAAGTTGAATTTGAAGTTGAATTTGAAGTTGAATTTGAAGTTGAAGTTGAAGTTGAAGTTGAAGTTAAGTAAAAGATGAAGTTGAAGTTGAAGTTGAAGTTGAAGTTGAAGTTGAAGTTGAATTTGAAGTTGAAGTTGAAGTTGAAGTTGAAGTTGAAGTTGAAGTTGAAGTTGAAGTTGAAGTTGAAGTTGAAGTTGAAGTTAAGTAAAAGTTGAAGTTGACGTTGAAGTTGAATTTTAAGTTGAAGTTGAAGTTGAATTTGGAGTTGAATTTGAAGTTGAAGTTGAAGTTGAAGTTGAAGTTGAATTTGAAGTTGAAGTTGAAGTTGAAGTTCAATTTGAAATTGAAGTTGAAGTTGAAGTTGAAGTTGAAGTTGAAGTTGAAGTTAAGTAAAAGTTGAAGTTGAAGTTGAAGTTGAATTTTAAGTTGAAGTTGAAGTTGAAGTTGAAGTTGAATTTGAAGTTGAAGTTGAAGTTGAAGTTGAAGTTGAATTTGAAGTTGAAGTTGAAGTTGAAGTTGAATTTGAAATTAAAATTGAAGTTGAAGTTGAAGTTGAAGTTGAAGTTGAAGTTGAAGTTGAAGTTGAAGTTGAAGTTGAAGTTGAATTTGAAGTTGAAGTTGAAGTTGAAGTTGAATTTTAAGTTGAAGTTGAAGTTGAAGTTGAAGTTGAAGTTGAAGTTGAATTTGAAATTGAAGTTGAATTTGAAGTTGAAGTTGAAGTTGAAGTTGAAGTTGAAGTTAAGTAAAAGTTGAAGTTGAAGTTGAAGTTGAATTTGAAGTTGAAGTTGAAGTTGAAGTTGAAGTTGAAGTTGAATTTTAAGTTGAAGTTGAAGTTGAAGTTGAAGTTGAAGTTGAATTTTAAGTTGAAGTTGAAGTTGAAGTTGAAGTTGAAGTTGAAGTTGAAGTTGAAATTGAAGTTGAAGTTAAAGTTGAAGTTAAGTAAAAGTTGAAGTTGAAGTTGAAGTTAAGTAAAAGTTGAAGTTGAAGTTGAAGTTGAATTTGAAGTTGAAGTTGAAGTTGAAGTTGAAGTTAAGTAAAAGTTGAAGTTGAAGTTGAAGTTGAATTTGAAGTTGAAGTTGAAGTTGAAGTTGAAGTTGAAGTTGAATTTTAAGTTGAAGCTGAAGTTGAAGTTGAAGTTGAAGTTGAATTTGAAGTTGAAGTTAAATATTAAGTTGAAGTTGAAGTTGAAGTTGAAGTTGAAGTTGAAGTTGAAGTTGAAGTTGAAGTTGAAGTTGAAGTTGTAGTTGAAGTTGAATTTTAAATTGAAATTGAAGTTGAAGTTGAAGTTGACGTTGAAATTGAAGTTGAATTTGAAGTTGAAGTTGAAGTTGAAGATAAGTAAATGTTGAAGTTGAAGTTGAAGTTGAATTTGCAGTTGAAGTGAAAGTTGAAGTTGAAGTTGAAGTTGAAATTGAAGTTGAAGTTAAAGTTGAGGTTGAAGTTAATGTTGAAGTTGAAGTTATTTTGAAGTTGAAGTTGAATTTGAAGTTGAATTTGAAGTTGAAGTTAAATATTAAGTTGAAGTTGAAGTTGAAGTTGAAGTTGAAGTTTAAGTTGAAGCTTAAGTTGAAGTTGAAGTTGAAGTTGAATTTGAAGTTGAAGTTAAATATTAAGTTGAAGTTGAAGTTGAAGTTGAAGTTGAAGTTGAAGTTGAAGTTGAAGTTGAAGTTGAAGTTGAAGTTGAAGTTGTAGTTGAAGTTGAATTTTAAATTGAAATTGAAGTTGAAGTTGAAGTTGACGTTGAAATTGAAGTTGAATTTGAAGTTGAAGTTGAAGTTGAAGATAAGTAAATGTTGAAGTTGAAGTTGAAGTTGAATTTGCAGTTGAAGTGAAAGTTGAAGTTGAAGTTGAAGTTGAAATTGAAGTTGAAGTTAAAGTTGAGGTTGAAGTTGAGGTTGAAGTTAATGTTGAAGTTGAAGTTATTTTGAAGTTGAAGTTGAATTTGAAGTTGAATTTGAAGTTGAAGTTAAATATTAAGTTGAAGTTGAAGATGAAGTTGAAGTTGAAGTTGAAGTTGAAGTTGAAGTTGAATTTTAAGTTGAAGTTGAAGTTGAAGTTGAAGTTGAAGTTGAATTTTAAGTTGAAGTTGAAGTTGAAGTTGAAGTTGAAGTTAATGTTGAAGTTGAAGTTATTTTGAAGTTGAAGTTGAATTTGAAGTTGAATTTGAAGTTGAAGTTAAATATTAAGTTGAAGTTGAAGTTGAAGTTGAAGTTGAAGTTGAAGTTGAAGTTGAAGTTGAATTTTAAGTTGAAGTTGAAGTTGAAGTTGAAGTTGAAGTTGAATTTTAAGTTGAAGTTGAAGTTGAAGTTGAAGTTGAAGTTGAAGTTGAAGTTGAAATTGAAGTTGAAGTTGAAGTTGAAGTTAAGTAAAAGTTGAAGTTGAAGTTGAAGTTGAATTTGAAGTTGAAGTTGAAGTTGAAGTTGAAGTTAAGTAAAAGTTGAAGTTGAAGTTGAAGTTGAATTTGAAGTTGAAGTTGAAGTTGAAGTTGAAGTTGAAGTTGAAGTTGAAGTTGAATTTGAAGTTGAAGTTAAATATTAAGTTGAAGTTGAAGTTGAAGTTGAAGTTGAAGTTGAAGTTGAAGTTGAAGTTGATGTTGAAGTTGAATTTTAAATTGCAATTGAAGTTGAAGTTGAAGTTGATGTTGAAATTGAAGTTGAATTTGAAGTTGAAGTTGAAGTTGAAGATAAGTAAATGTTGAAGTTGAAGTTGAAGTTGAATTTGCAGTTGAAGTGAAAGTTGAAGTTGAAGTTGAAGTTGAAATTGAAGTTGAAGTTAAAGTTGAGGTTGAAGTTAATGTTGAAGTTGAAGTTATTTTGAAGTTGAAGTTGAATTTGAAGTTGAATTTGAAGTTGAAGTTAAATATTAAGTTGAAGTTGAAGTTGAAGTTGAAGTTGAAGTTGAAGTTGAAGTTGAAGTTGAAGTTGAAGTTGAATTTTAAGTTGAAGTTGAAGTTGAAGTTGAAGTTGAATTTGAAGTTGAAGTTAAAGTTGAAGTTGAAGTTGAAGTTGAATTTTAAGTTGATGTTGAAGTTGAAGTTGAAGTTGAAGTTGAATTTTAAGTTGAAGTTGAAGTTGAAGTTGAAGTTGAAGTTGAAGTTGAAGTTGAAATTGAAGTTGAAGTTGAAGTTCAAGTTAAGTAAAAGTTGAAGTTGAAGTTGAAGTTAAGTAAAAGTTGAAGTTGAAGTTGAAGTTGAATTTGAAGTTGAAGTTGAAGTTGAAGTTGAAGTTAAGTAAAAGTTGAAGTTGAAGTTGAAGTTGAATTTGAAGTTGAAGTTGAAGTTGAAGTTGAAGTTGAAGTTGAATTTTAAGTTGAAGCTGAAGTTGAAGTTGAAGTTGAAGTTGAATTTGAAGTTGAAGTTAAATATTAAGTTGAAGTTGAAGTTGAAGTTGAAGTTGAAGTTGAAGTTGAAGTTGAAGTTGAATTTTAAGTTGAAGTTGAAGTTGAAGTTGAAGTTGAAGTTGAATTTTAAGTTGAAGTTGAAGTTGAAGTTGAAGTTGAAGTTGAAGTTGAAGTTGAAATTGAAGTTGAAGTTGAAGTTGAAGTTAAGTAAAAGTTGAAGTTGAAGTTGAAGTTGAATTTGAAGTTGAAGTTGAAGTTGAAGTTGAAGTTAAGTAAAAGTTGAAGTTGAAGTTGAAGTTGAATTTGAAGTTGAAGTTGAAGTTGAAGTTGAAGTTGAAGTTGAAGTTGAAGTTGAATTTGAAGTTGAAGTTAAATATTAAGTTGAAGTTGAAGTTGAAGTTGAAGTTGAAGTTGAAGTTGAAGTTGAAGTTGAAGTTGAAGTTGAATTTTAAATTGCAATTGAAGTTGAAGTTGAAGTTGATGTTGAAATTGAAGTTGAATTTGAAGTTGAAGTTGAAGTTGAAGATAAGTAAATGTTGAAGTTGAAGTTGAAGTTGAATTTGCAGTTGAAGTGAAAGTTGAAGTTGAAGTTGAAGTTGAAATTGAAGTTGAAGTTAAAGTTGAGGTTGAAGTTAATGTTGAAGTTGAAGTTATTTTGAAGTTGAAGTTGAATTTGAAGTTGAATTTGAAGTTGAAGTTAAATATTAAGTTGAAGTTGAAGTTGAAGTTGAAGTTGAAGTTGAAGTTGAAGTTGAAGTTGAAGTTGAAGTTGAATTTTAAGTTGAAGTTGAAGTTGAAGTTGAAGTTGAAGTTGAATTTGAAGTTGAAGTTAAAGTTGAAGTTGAAGTTGAAGTTGAATTTTAAGTTGAAGTTGAAGTTGAAGTTGAAGTTGAAGTTGAATTTTAAGTTGAAGTTGAAGTTGAAGTTGAAGTTGAAGTTGAAGTTGAAATTGAAGTTGAAGTTGAAGTTGAAGTTAAGTAAAAGTTGAAGTTGAAGTTGAAGTTAAGTAAAAGTTGAAGTTGAAGTTGAAGTTGAATTTGAAGTTGAAGTTGAAGTTGAAGTTGAAGTTAAGTAAAAGTTGAAGTTGAAGTTGAAGTTGAATTTGAAGTTGAAGTTGAAGTTGAAGTTGAAGTTGAAGTTGAATTTTAAGTTGAAGCTGAAGTTGAAGTTGAAGTTGAAGTTGAATTTGAAGTTGAAGTTAAATATTAAGTTGAAGTTGAAGTTGAAGTTGAAGTTGAAGTTGAAGTTGAAGTTGAAGTTAAAGTTGTAGTTGAAGTTGAATTTTAAATTGAAATTGAAGTTGAAGTTGAAGTTGACGTTGAAATTGAAGTTGAATTTGAAGTTGAAGTTGAAGTTGAAGATAAGTAAATGTTGAAGTTGAAGTTGAAGTTGAATTTGCAGTTGAAGTGAAAGTTGAAGTTGAAGTTGAAGTTGAAATTGAAGTTGAAGTTAAAGTTGAGGTTGAAGTTGAGGTTGAAGTTAATGTTGAAGTTGAAGTTATTTTGAAGTTGAAGTTGAATTTGAAGTTGAATTTGAAGTTGAAGTTAAATATTAAGTTGAAGTTGAAGTTGAAGTTGAAGTTGAAGTTGAAGTTGAAGTTGAAGTTGAAGTTGAATTTAAATATTAAGTTGAAGTTGAAGTTGAAGTTGAAGTTGAAGTTGAAGTTGA
>JAUPFP010000412.1:0-20653 GCA_036925085.1 Brachycybe producta
TTAAAATTAAAGTTAAATTGAAGTTGAAATTGAAGTTGAAAAAGAAGTTGAAATTGAAGTTGAAAGTGAAGTTGAAATTGAAGTTAAAGTTAAAGTTGAAATTGAAGTTGAAGTTGAAGTTGAAGTTGAAGTTGAAGTTGAAATTGAAGTTGAAATTGAAGTTGAAATTGAAGTTGAAATTGAAGTAGAAATTGAAGATAAAGTTAAAGTTGAAATTGAAGTTGAAGTTGAAGTTGAAGTTGAAATTGAAGTTGAAATTGAAGTTGAAATTGAAGTTGAAATTGAAGTTGAAATAGAAGTTGAAATTGAAGTTGAAATTGAAGTTGAAATTGAAGTTGAAATTGAAGTTGAAATTGAAGTTGAAAATGAAGTTGAAATTGAAGTTGAAATTGAAGTTGAAATTGAAGTTGAAGTTGAAATTAAGTTTGAATTTGAAGTTGAAGTTGAAATTGAAGTTGAAATTGAAGTTGAAATTGAAGTTGAAATTGAAGTTAAAGTTAAAGTTGAAATTGAAGTTGAAGTTGAAGTTGAAGTTGAAGTTGAAGTTGAATTTGAAATTGACGTTGAAATTGAAGTTGAAATTGAAGTTTAAATTGAAGTTGAAATTGAAGTTGAAATTGAAGTTAAAATTGAAGTTGAAATTGAAGTTAAAGTTAAAGTTGAAATTGAAGTTGAAGTTGAAGTTGAAATTGAAGTTGAAGTTGAAGTTGAAGTTGAAGTTGAAATTGAAGTTGAAATTGAAGTTGAAATTGAAGTTGAAATTGAAGTTGAAATAGAAGTGAAATTGAAGTTGAAGTTGAAGTTGAAGTTGAAGTTGAAATTGAAGTTGAAATTGAAGTTGAAATTGAAGTTGAAATTGAAGTTGAAATAGAAGTTGAAATTGAAGTTGAAATTGAAGTTGAAATTGAAGTTGAAATTGAAGTTGAAATTGAAGTTGAAATTGAAGTTGAAATTGAAGTTAAAGTTAAAGTTGAAATTGAAGTTGAAGTTGAAGTTGAAATTGAAGTTGAAGTTGAAGTTGAAGTTGAAGTTGAAATTGAAGTTGAAATTGAAGTTGAAATTGAAGTTGAAATTGAAGTTGAAATTGAAGTTGAAATAGAAGTTGAAATTAAAGTTGAAATTGAAGTTGAAATTGAAGTTGAAATTGAAGTTGAAATTGAAGTTGAAATTAAAGTTGAAATTGAAGTTAAAGTTAAAGTTGAAATTGAAGTTGAAGTTGAAGTTGAAGTTGAAATTGACGTTGAAATTGAAGTTGAAATTGAAGTTGAAATTGAAGTTTAAATTGAAGTTGAAATTGAAGTTGAAATTAAAGTTTAAATTGAAGTTGAAATTGAAGTTGAATTTGAAGTTGAAATTGAAGTTGAAATTGAAGTTGAAATTGAAGTTGAAATTGAAGTTGAAATTGAAGTTGAAATTGAAGTTGAAATTGAAGTTGAAATTGAATTTGAAATTAAAGTTGAAATTGAAGTTGAGATTGAAGTTGAAATTGAAGTTGAAGTTGAAATTAAAGTTAAAATTGAAGTTAAAATTAAAGTTAAAAATGAAATTGAAATTGAAGTTGAAATAAAAGTTGAAATTGAAGTTAAAATTGAAGTTAAAATTAAAGTTAAAATTGAAGTTGAAATGAAGTTGAAAAAGAAGTTGAAATTGAAGTTGAAAGTGAAGTTGAAATTGAAGTTAAAGTTAAAGTTGAAATTGAAGTTGAAGTTGAAGTTGAAGTTGAAGTTGAAGTTGAAATTGAAGTTGAAATTGAAGTTGAAATTGAAGTTGAAATTGAAGTAGAAATTGAAGATAAAGTTAAAGTTGAAATTGAAGTTGAAGTTGAAGTTGAAGTTGAAATTGAAGTTGAAATTGAAGTTGAAATTGAAGTTGAAATTGAAGTTGAAATAGAAGTTGAAATTGAAGTTGAAATTGAAGTTGAAATTGAAGTTGAAATTGAAGTTGAAATTGAAGTTGAAAATGAAGTTGAAATTGAAGTTGAAATTGAAGTTGAAATTGAAGTTGAAGTTGAAATTAAGTTTGAATTTGAAGTTGAAGTTGAAATTGAAGTTGAAATTGAAGTTGAAATTGAAGTTGAAATTGAAGTTGAAATTGAAGTTAAAGTTAAAGTTGAAATTGAAGTTGAAGTTGAAGTTGAAGTTGAAGTTGAAGTTGAATTTGAAATTGACGTTGAAATTGAAGTTGAAATTGAAGTTTAAATTGAAGTTGAAATTGAAGTTGAAGTTGAAATTGACGTTGAAATTGAAGTTGAAATTGAAGTTGAAATTGAAGTTGAAATTGAAGTTGAAATTGAAGTTGAAATTGAAGTTGAAATTGAAGTAGAAATTGAAGATAAAGTTAAAGTTGAAATTGAAGTTGAAGTTGAAGTTGAAGTTGAAATTGAAGTTGAAATTGAAGTTGAAATTGAAGTTGAAATTGAAGTTGAAATTGAAGTTGAAATAGAAGTTGAAATTGAAGTTGAAATTGAAGTTGAAATTGAAGTTGAAATTGAAGTTGAAATTGAAGTTGAAATTGAAGTTGAAATTGAAGTTAAAGTTAAAGTTGAAATTGAAGTTGAAGTTGAAGTTGAAATTGAAGTTGAAGTTGAAGTTGAAGTTGAAGTTGAAATTGAAGTTGAAATTGAAGTTGAAATTGAAGTTGAAATTGAAGTTGAAATAGAAGTTGAAATTGAAGTTGAAATTAAAGTTGAAATTGAAGTTGAAATTGAAGTTGAAATTGAAGTTCAAATTGAAGTTGAAATTAAAGTTGAAATTGAAGTTAAAGTTAAAGTTGAAATTGAAGTTGAAGTTGAAGTTGAAGTTGAAATTGACGTTGAAATTGAAGTTGAAATTTAAGTTGAAATTGAAGTTTAAATTGAAGTTGAAATTGAAGTTGAAATTAAAGTTTAAATTGAAGTTGAAATTGAAGTTGAAATTGAAGTTGAAATTGAAGTTGAAATTGAAGTTGAAATTGAAGTTGAAATTGAAGTTGAAATTGAAGTTGAAATTGAAGTTGAAATTAAAGTTGAAATTGAAGTTGAGATTGAAGTTGAAATGAAGTTGAAGTTGAAATTGAAGTTAAAATTGAAGTTAAAATTAAAGTTAAAAATGAAATTGAAATTGAAGTTGAAATAAAAGTTGAAATTGAAGTTAAAATTGAAGTTAAAATTAAAGTTAAAATTGAAGTTGAAATTGAAGTTGAAAAAGAAGTTGAAATTGAAGTTGAAAGTGAAGTTGAAATTGAAGTTAAAGTTAAAGTTGAAATTGAAGTTGAAGTTGAAGTTGAAGTTGAAGTTGAAGTTGAAATTGAAGTTGAAATTGAAGTTGAAATTGAAGTTGAAATTGAAGTAGATAATTGAAGATAAAGTTAAAGTTGAAATTGAAGTTGAAGTTGAAGTTGAAGTTGAAATTGAAGTTGAAATTGAAGTTGAAATTGAAGTTGAAATTGAAGTTGAAATAGAAGTTGAAATTGAAGTTGAAATTGAAGTTGAAATTGAAGTTGAAATTGAAGTTGAAATTGAAGTTGAAATTGAAGTTGAAATTGAAGTTAAAGTTAAGTTGAAATTGAAGTTGAAGTTGAAGTTGAAATTGAAGTTGAAGTTGAAGTTGAAGTTGAAGTTGAAATTGAAGTTGAAATTGAAGTTGAAATTGAAGTTGAAATTGAAGTTGAAATAGAAGTTGAAATTGAAGTTGAAATTAAAGTTGAAATTGAAGTTGAAATTGAAGTTGAAATTGAAGTTGAAATTGAAGTTGAAATTAAAGTTGAAATTGAAGTTAAAGTTAAAGTTGAAATTGAAGTTGAAGTTGAAGTTGAAGTTGAAATTGACGTTGAAATTGAAGTTGAAATTGAAGTTGAAATTGATGTTTAAATTGAAGTTGAAATTGAAGTTGAAATTAAAGTTTAAATTGAAGTTGAAATTGAAGTTGAAATTGAAGTTGAAATTGAAGTTGAAATTGAAGTTGAAATTGAAGTTGAAATTGAAGTTGAAATTGAAGTTGAATTGAAGTTGAAATTGAAGTTGAAATTTAAAGTTGAAATTGAAGTTGAGATTGAAGTTGAAATTGAAGTTGAAGTTGAAATTGAAGTTAAAATTGAAGTTAAAATTAAAGTTAAAATGATATGAAATTGAAGTTGAAATAAAAGTTGAAATTGAAGTTATAATTGAAGTTAATATTAAAGTTAATTTGAAGTGAATTGAAAGTGAATTGAAGTTGAAATAGAAGTTGAATATTGAAGTTGAAAGTGAAGTTGAAATTGAAGTTAATGTTGGAAAGTTGATAGTTGATGTTGAGTTGAAGTTGGAAGTGTTGAAGTTGAATGTTGAATTGAAGTTGATGAGTTGAAGTGGATGGTTGATGTGTTTGAAGTTGAAGATTGAAGATGTGTAAGTGTATATTGGTGGGGTTTTGGTTGGGTAGGTGAAGTGAAGTGAGTTGGTATTGGATGTTGATAGTGGAAGTTGTAATTGTAAGTGGATATGATGGTGAATTGGTTGGGGATATGAAGTGTATGGGTAGTTGATGATTGGATTGTGAATGGGTAGTGTGTGTAATGGGTAGGTGGTGTTGGAGTTGAAGGAGGGTTATGGGAAGTGGTGTGTATGGGATGGTTGGGGAATTGATGGTGATTGAGTTGTGGTTGGATGGTGTTAGAGTTGGGGATTGGATGGGTTGGGTAGTGGGAATGGTTGGGTAATTGGTAGGTGTTAAGATTGGGATATTGATGGTTTAGGAGTTTGTGGATTGGAATGGGGTTGGGGATGGGGTTGGGGTTATGGGTAGGGGTTTTGGTATGGGGTTTGGTTGGGGTTTAGGGTTGGGGTTTGGGTTGGTGGTTTGGGTTGGGGTTTGTATTGGGGAATGGGTTGGGGTTTGGGTTGGGGTTTGGGTTGGGGTTAGGGTTGGGGTTTGGGTTGGGGTTTGGGTTGGGGTTTGGGTTGGGGTTTGGGTTGGGGTTTGGGTTGGGGATTGGTTTGGGGTTTGGGTAGGGGTGTGGGTTGGGGTTTGGGTTGGGGTTGGGGTTCTGGGTTGGGTTTTGGGTTGGGTTTTGGTTTGGGTTATTGGATTGGGTTAGGGTTGGGGTTTGTTTTGGGGTTTGGGTTGGGGTTTTGGGTTGGTTTTGGTTTGGGTTTTGGGTTGGGGTTTGGGTTGGGGTTTTTGTTGTGGTTTGGGTTGGGGTTTGGGTTGGGGTGAGCGAGAGGGGAAGACAGCAGAAGGGGGGGGGGGGGTGTGTGTGATTAGGATAGGGACTTAGGATTGGGCTTAGGAGGGGGATTAGGACTTGGGATTAGGACATTGGGGTTAGGGTTGGGGTTAGGCATTGGGGTTAGGATTGGGACTTAGGGGTGGGATTAGGATTGGGATTGGGACTGGGGGTTAGGGTTGGGGTTAGGATTGGGGTTAGGCATTGGGATTAGGATTAGGATTGGGATTAGGATTGAGATTCAGGATTGGGATTAGGGTTGGGATTAGGATTGGGATTAGGATTGGGATTAGGATTGGGCTTAGGATTGGGATTAGGATTGGGATTCGGCTTGGGATTCGGATTGGGATTAGGCTTGGGATTAGGATTGGGTTTAGGGTTGGGACTTAGGATTGGGATTAGGATTGGGTTTAGGATTGGGATTAGGTTTGGGATTAGGATTGGGGACTTAGGATTGGGATTAAGGATTAGGATTAGGATTAGGATTGGGATTAGGGTTAGGGTTCGGATTGGGATTAGGGTTGGGATTAGGATTGGGGTTAAGGATTGGGATTAGGATTGGGATTCGGATTGGGATTAGGGTTGGGATTAGGACTTGGGATTAGGAGTGGGATTAGGATTGGGATTAGGACTTGGGATTAGGATTGGGCTTAGGATTGGGATTAGGATTAGGATTAGGATTAGGATTAGGATTGGGATTAGGATTAGGATTAGGATTGGGATTAGGGTAGGGTTAGGATTGGGATTAGGATTGGGATTAGGATTGGGATTAGGACTTGGGCATTAGGACTTGGGATTAGGATTGGGATTAGGATTGGGACTTAGGATTGGGAATTGGATTAGGTTGGGATTCAGGATTAGGATTCAGGATTAGGATTGAGATTAGGGTTAGGGTTAGGATTGGGATTAGGATTGGGATTCGGACTTGGGATTAGGCATTGGGATTAGGATTCTGATTAGGATTGGGATTAGGATTGGGATTAGGATTAGGCATTAGGCTTAGGATTAGGATTAGGCATTGGGATTAGGGTTAGGGTTAGGATTGGGATTAGGCTAGGGATTAGGATTGGGATTCGAGGGGGATTAGGACTTGGGCTTAGGCATTGGGATTAGGCATTGGGGTTAGGGTTGGGGTTAGGATTGGGGTTAGGATTGGGATTAGGGGTGGGATTCGGATTGGGATTGGGAAGGGGGTTAGGGTTGGGGTTAGGATTGGGGTTAGGACTTGGGATTAGGACTTAGGATTGGGATTAGGATTGAGATTAGGATTGGGATTAGGGTTGGGATTAGGATTGGGATTTCGGACTTGGGATACGGATTGGGATTAGGATTGGGATTAGGATTGGGATTAGGATTGGGATTACGGATTGGGCTACGGACTTGGGATTAGGCATTGGGATTAGGATTGGGTTTAGGGTTGGGATTAGGATTGGGATTAGGATTGGGTTTATGATTGGGATTAGGATTGGGATTAGGATTGGGATTAGGATTGGGATTAGGATTAGGATTAGGATTAGGATTGGGATTAGGGTTAGGGTTAGGATTGGGATTAGGGTTGGGATTACGGATTGGGATTAGGACTTGGGATTAGGATTGGGATTAGGATTGGGATTAGGGTTGGGACTTAGGATTGGGATTAGGAGTGGGATTAGGATTGGGATTAGGATTGGGATTAGGATTGGGATTAGGATTGGGATTAGGATTAGGATTAGGATTAGGATTAGGATTGGGATTAGGATTAGGATTAGGACTTGGGATTAGGGTTAGGGTTACGGATTGGGATTAGGCATTGGGATTAGGATTGGGATTAGGATTGGGATTAGGATTGGGATTCAGGATTGGGCTTAGGATTGGGATTAGGAGTGGGATTAGGATTGGGATTAGGATTGGGATTAGGCATTGGGATTAGGATTGGGATTAGGATTAGGATTAGGATTAGGATTGGGATTAGGGTTAGGGTGAGGATTGGGAGTAGGATTGGGATTAGGATTGGGATTAGGATTGGGATTAGGCTTGGGATTAGGATTAGGATTAGGATTAGGATTAGGATTAGGATCTGGGATTAGGGTTAGGGTTCGGCATTGGGATTCGGCTAGGGATTAGGATTGGGATTAGGAGGGGGATTAGGCATTGGGATTAGGATTGGGGTTACGGGTTGGGGTTCGGACTTGGGGTTACGGATTGGGATTAGGGGTGGGATTAGGCATTGGGATTGGGACTGGGGGTTCGGGTTGGGGTTAGGATTGGGGTTAGGATTGGGATTAGGATTAGGATTGGGATTCGGATTGAGATTAGGATTGGGATTAGGGTTGGGATTAGGATTGGGATTCGGCTTGGGATTCAGGACTTGGGATTCGGATTGGGATTAGGATTGGGATTAGGATTGGGATTAGGATTGGGATTAGGATTGGGATTAGGATTGGGTTTAGGGTTGGGATTCGGATTGGGATTAGGATTGGGTTTAGGATTGGGATTAGGTTTGGGATTAGGACTTGGGATTAGGATTGGGATTAGGCTTAGGCTTAGGCATTCGGATTGGGATTAGGGTTAGGGTTAGGATTGGGATTAGGGTTGGGATTAGGATTGGGGTTAGGACTTGGGCTTAGGATTGGGATTAGGCTTGGGATTAGGGTTGGGATTAGGATTGGGATTAGGCGTGGGATTAGGCTTGGGCTTAGGATTGGGATTAGGATTGGGATTAGGATTGGGATTAGGATTAGGATTAGGATTCAGGATTAGGATTGGGATTAGGATTAGGATTAGGATTGGGATTAGGGTTAGGCGTTAGGATTGGGATTAGGATTGGGATTAGGATTGGGATTAGGATTGGGATTAGGACTTGGGATTAGGATTGGGATTAGGATTGGGATTAGGAGTGGGATTAGGATTGGGATTAGGATTGGGATTAGGATTGGGATTAGGATTGGGATTAGGACTTGGGATTAGGATTAGGATTAGGATTAGGATTGGGATTAGGGTTAGGGTGAGGATTGGGAGTAGGATTGGGATTAGGATTGGGATTAGGATTGGGATTAGGATTGGGATTAGGATTGGGATTAGGACTTGGGATTAGGATTAGGGATTAGGATTGGGATTAGGATTAGGATTGGGATTAGGATTGGGTTTAGGACTTGGGATTAGGATTGGGATTAGGATTGGGATTTGGATTAGGATTAGGCATTAGGAATTAGGATTAGGATTAGGATTGGGATTAGGGTTAGGGTTAGGACTTGGGATTAGGATTGGGATTAGGATTGGGATTAGGATTGGGATTAGGATTGGGATTAGGATTCGGATTTGGATTTAGGTTGGGATTAGGATTAGGATTGGGATTAGGATTGGGATATAGGCTTGGGATTAGGATGGGGATTAGGATTGGGATTAGGATTGGGATTAGGATTGGGATTAGGATTGGGATTAGGATTGGGATTAGGAGTGGGATTAGGCATTGGGATTAGGACTTGGGATTAGGATTGGGATTAGGATTGGATAGGATAGGATTAGGATTAGGATTGGGATTAGGGTTAGGGTGAGGATTGGGAGTAGGATTGGGATTAGGCATTGGGATTAGGATTGGGATTAGGATTGGGATTAGGATTAGGATTCGGATTAGGATTAGGATTAGGATTGGGATTAGGGTTAGGGTTAGGACTTGGGATTAAGGATAGGGATTAGGATTGGGATTAGGAGGGGGATTAGGATTGGGATTAGGATTGGGGTTCGGGTTGGGGTTAGGATTGGGGTTAGGATTGGGATTAGGGGTGGGCTTAGGATTGGGATTGGGATGGGGGTTAGGGTTGGGGTTAGGATTGGGGTTCAGGGTTGGGATTAGGATTAGGATTGGGACTTAGGATTGAGATTAGGATTGGGATTAGGGTCTGGGCATTTGGATTGGGATTAGGATTGGGATTAGGACTTGGGATTAGGATTGGGATTAGGATTGGGACTTAGGATTGGGATTAGGACTTGGGATTAGGATTGGGATTAGGATTTGGATTAGGATTGGGATTAGGACTTGGGTTTAGGGTTGGGATTAGGATTGGGATTAGGATTGGGTTTAGGATTGGGATTAGGATTGGGATTAGGATTGGGATTAGGATTGGGATTAGGCTTCAGGATTAGGATTAGGATTGGGATTAGGGTTAGGGTTAGGACTTGGGATTAGGGTTGGGATTAGGATTGGGATTAGGCATTGGGATTAGGATTGGGATTAGGATTGGGATTAGGGTTGGGATTAGGAGTGGGATTAGGATTGGGATTCGGATTGGGATTAGGATTGGGATTAGGCATTGGGATTAGGATTGGGATTAGGACTTAGGATTAGGATTAGGATTAGGACTTGGGATTAGGATTAGGATTAGGATTGGGATTAGGGTTAGGGTTAGGATTGGGAATTAGGATTGGGATTAGGATTGGGATTAGGATTGGGATTAGGATTGGGATTAGGATTGGGCTTAGGATTGGGATTAGGAGTGGGATTAGGATTGGGATTAGGATTGGGATTAGGACTTGGGATTAGAGATTGGGATTAGGATTAGGATTAGGATTAGGATTAGGATTGGGATTAGGAGTGGGATTAGGATTGGGATTAGGATTGGAGATTAGGATTGGGATTAGGATTGGGATTAGGATTCGGATTAGGATTAGGATTAGGATTGGGATTAGGACTTAGGATTAGGATTGGGATTAGGGTTAGGGTTAGGATTGGGCATTAGGATTGGGGTTAGGATTGGGATTAGGCATTGGGATTAGGATTGGGTTTACGGATTGGGATTAGGATTGGGATTAGGATTGGGATTCTGGATCTAGGATTAGGGATTAGGATTAGGATTAGGATTAGGATTGGGATTAGGGTTCGGGTTAGGATTGGGATTCGGATTGGGATTAGGATTGGGATTAGGATTGGGATTACGGATTAGGATTAGGATTAGGATTAGGATTGGGATAAGGATTAGGATTTCAACTTCAATTTCAACTTCAATTTCAACTTCATTTCAACTTCAATTTCAACTTCATTTCAACTTCAATTTCAACTTCAATTTCAACTTCAATTTCAACTTCTATTTCAACTTCAATTTCAACTTCAATTTCAACTTCAATTTCAACTTCAATTTCAACTTCAACTTCAACTTCAACTTCAATTTCAACTTTAACTTTATCTTCAATTTCTACTTCAATTTCAACTTCAATTTCAACTTCAATTTCAACTTCAATTTCAACTTCAACTTCAACTTCAACTTCAACTTCAACTTCAATTTCAACTTTAACTTTAACTTCAATTTCAACTTCACTTTCAACTTCAATTTCAACTTCTTTTTCAACTTCAATTTCAACTTCAATTTTAACTTTAATTTTAACTTCAATTTTAACTTCAATTTCAACTTTTATTTCAACTTCAATTTCCAATTTCATTTTTAACTTTAATTTTAACTTCAATTTTAACTTTAATTTCAACTTCAACTTCAATTTCAACTTCAATCTCAACTTCAATTTCAACTTTAATTTCAAATTCAATTTCAACTTCAATTTCAACTTCAATTTCAACTTCAATTTCAACTTCAATTTCAACTTCAATTTCAACTTCAATTTCAACTTCAATTTCAACTTCAAATTCAACTTCAATTTCAACTTCAATTTAAACTTTAATTTCAACTTCAATTTCAACTTCAATTTAAACTTCAATTTCAACTTCAATTTCAACTTCAATTTCAACGTCAATTTCAACTTCAACTTCAACTTCAACTTCAATTTCAACTTTAACTTTAACTTCAATTTCAACTTTAATTTCAACTTCAATTTCAACTTCAATTTCAACTTCAATTTCAACTTCAATTTCAACTTTAATTTCAACTTCTATTTCAACTTCAATTTCAACTTCAATTTCACTTCAATTTCAACTTCAATTTCAACTTCAATTTCAACTTCACTTCAACTTCAACTTCAACTTCAATTTCAACTTCAACTTCAACTTCAATTTCAACTTTAACTTTAACTTCAATTTCAACTTCAATTTCAACTTCAATTTCAACTTCAATTTCAACTTCAATTTCAACTTCAATTTCAACTTCAATTTCAACTTCTATTTCAACTTCAATTTCAACTTCAATTTCAACTTCAATTTCAACTTCAATTTCAACTTCAACTTCAACTTCAACTTCAACTTCAATTTCAACTTCTATTTCAACTTCAATTTCAACTTCAATTTCAACTTCAATTTCAACTTCAATTCAACTTCAACTCACTTCAACTTCAACTTCAATTTCAACTTCAACTTCAACTTCAATTTCAACTTTAACTTTAACTTCAATTTCAACTTCAATTTTAACTTCAATTTCAACTTCAATTTCAACTTCAATTTCAACTTCAATTTCAACTTCAATTTCAACTTCAATTTCAAATTCAAACTTAATTTCAACTTCAACTTCAACTTCAACTTCAATCTCAACTTTAACTTTAACTTCAATTTCAACTTCAATTTCAACTTCAATTTCAACTTCAATTTCAACTTCAACATCAACTTCAATTTCACTTCAATTTCAACTTCAACTTCAACTTCAACTTCAACTTCAACTTCAATTTCAACTTTAACTTTAACTTCAATTTCAACTTCACTTTCAACTTCAATTTCAACTTCTTTTTCAACTTCAATTTCAACTTCAATTTCAACTTCAATTTTAACTTTAATTTTAACTTCAATTTTAACTTCAATTTCAACTTTTATTTCAACTTCAATTTCAATTCATTTTAACTTTAACTTTAACTTCAATTTCAACTTCAATTTCAACTTCAATTTCAATTTCAACTTCAATTTCAACTTCAATTTCAACTTCAACTTCAACTTCAACTTCAACTTCAATTTCAACTTCAACTTCAACTTCAATTTCAACTTTAACTTTAACTTCAATTTCAACTTCAATTTCAACTTCAATTTCAACTTCAATTTCAACTTCAATTTCAACTTCAATTTCAACTTCAATTTCAACTTCTATTTCAACTTCAATTTCAACTTCAATTTCAACTTCAATTTCAACTTCAATTTCAACTTCAACTTCAACTTCAACTTCAATTTCAACTTTAACTTTATCTTCAATTTCTACTTCAATTTCAACTTCAATTTCAACTTCAATTTCAACTTCAATTTCAACTTCAACTTCAACTTCAACTTCAACTTCAACTTCAATTTCAACTTTAACTTTAACTTCAATTTCAACTTCACTTTCAACTTCAATTTCAACTTCTTTTTCAACTTCAATTTCAACTTCAATTTTAACTTTAATTTTAACTTCAATTTTAACTTCAATTCAACTTTTATTTCAACTTCAATTTCAATTTCATTTTTAACTTTAATTTTAACTTCAATTTTAACTTCAATTTCAACTTCAACTTCAATTTCAACTTCAATCTCAACTTCAATTTCAACTTTAATTTCAACTTCAATTTCAACTTCAATTTCAACTTCAATTTCAACTTCAATTTCAACTTCAATTTCAACTTCAATTTCAACTTCAATTTCAACTTCAATTTCAACTTCAATTTAAACTTTAATTTCAACTTCAATTTCAACTTCAATTTAAACTTCAATTTCAACTTAAATTTCAACTTCAATTTCAACGTCAATTTCAACTTCAACTTCAACTTCAACTTCAATTTCAACTTTAACTTTAACTTCAATTTCAACTTTAATTTCAACTTCAATTTGAACTTCAATTTCAACTTCAATTTCAACTTCAATTTCAACTTTAATTTCAACTTCAATTTCAACTCTATTTCAACTTCAATTTCAACTTCAATTTCAACTTCAATTTCAACTTCAATTTCAACTTCAACTTCAACTTCAACTTCAACTTCAATTTCAACTTCAACTTCAACTTCAATTTCAACTTTAACTTTAACTTCAATTTCAACTTCAATTTCAACTTCAATTTCAACTTCAATTTCAACTTCAATTTCAACTTCAATTTCAACTTCAATTTCAACTTCTATTTCAACTTCAATTTCAACTTCAATTTCAACTTCAATTTCAACTTCAATTTCAACTTCAATTTCAACTTCAACTTCAACTTCAACTTCAATTTCAACTTTAACTTTATCTTCAATTTCTACTTCAATTTCAACTTCAATTTCAACTTCAATTTCAACTTCAATTTCAACTTCAATTTCAACTTCAATTTCAACGTCAATTTCAACTTCAACTTCAATTTTAACTTCAATTTAAACTTCAATTTCAACTTCAATTTCAACGTCAATTTCAAATTCAACTTCAACTTCAACTTCAACTTCAACTTCAACTTCAATTTCAACTTTAACTTTAACTTCAATTTCAACTTCAATTTCAACTTCAATTTCAACTTCAATTTCAACTTCAATTTCAACTTCAACTTCAAATTCAAACTTAATTTCAACTTCAACTTCAATTTCAACTTCAATTTCAACTTCAATTTCAACTTCATTTTCAACTTCAATTTCAACTTCAATTTCAACTTCAATTTCAACTTCAATTTCAACTTCAATTTCAACTTCTATTTCAACTTCAATTTCAACTTCAATTTCAACTTCAATTTCAACTTCAATTTCAACTTCAACTTCAACTTCAACTTCAATTTCAACTTTAACTTTATCTTCAATTTCTACTTCAATTTCAACTTCAATTTCAACTTCAATTTCAACTTCAATTTCAACTTCAACTTCAACTTCAACTTCAACTTCAACTTCAATTTCAACTTTAACTTTAACTTCAATTTCAACTTCACTTTCAACTTCAATTTCAACTTCTTTTTCAACTTCAATTTCAACTTCAATTTTAACTTTAATTTTAACTTCAATTTTAACTTCAATTTCAACTTTTATTTCAACTTCAATTTCAATTTCATTTTTAACTTTAATTTTAACTTCAATTTTAACTTTAATTTCAACTTCAACTTCAATTTCAACTTCAATCTCAATTTCAATTTCAACTTCAATTTCAACTTCAATTTCAACTTCAACTTCAACTTCAACTTCAACTTCAATTTCAACTTCAACTTCAACTTCAATTTCAACTTTAACTTTAACTTCAATTTCAACTTCAATTTCAACTTCAATTTCAACTTCAATTTCAACTTCAATTTCAACTTCAATTTCAACTTCAATTTCAACTTCTATTTCAACTTCAATTTCAACTTCAATTTCAACTTCAATTTCAACTTCAATTTCAACTTCAACTTCAACTTCAACTTCAATTTCAACTTTAACTTTATCTTCAATTTCTACTTCAATTTCAACTTCAATTTCAACTTCAATTTCAACTTCAATTTCAACTTCAACTTCAACTTCAACTTCAACTTCAACTTCAATTTCAACTTTAACTTTAACTTCAATTTCAACTTCACTTTCAACTTCAATTTCAACTTCTTTTTCAACTTCAATTTCAACTTCAATTTTAACTTTAATTTTAACTTCAATTTTAACTTCAATTCAACTTTTATTTCAACTTCAATTTCAATTTCATTTTTAACTTTAATTTTAACTTCAATTTTAACTTCAATTTCAACTTCAACTTCAATTTCAACTTCAATCTCAACTTCAATTTCAACTTTAATTTCAACTTCAATTTCAACTTCAATTTCAACTTCAATTTCAACTTCAATTTCAACTTCAATTTCAACTTCAATTTCAACTTCAATTTCAACTTCAATTTCAACTTCAATTTAAACTTTAATTTCAACTTCAATTTCAACTTCAATTTAAACTTCAATTTCAACTTAAATTTCAACTTCAATTTCAACGTCAATTTCAACTTCAACTTCAACTTCAACTTCAATTTCAACTTTAACTTTAACTTCAATTTCAACTTTAATTTCAACTTCAATTTGAACTTCAATTTCAACTTCAATTTCAACTTCAATTTCAACTTTAATTTCAACTTCAATTTCAACTTCTATTTCAACTTCAATTTCAACTTCAATTTCAACTTCAATTTCAACTTCAATTTCAACTTCAACTTCAACTTCAACTTCAACTTCAATTTCAACTTCAACTTCAACTTCAATTTCAACTTTAACTTTAACTTCAATTTCAACTTCAATTTCAACTTCAATTTCAACTTCAATTTCAACTTCAATTTCAACTTCAATTTCAACTTCAATTTCAACTTCTATTTCAACTTCAATTTCAACTTCAATTTCAACTTCAATTTCAACTTCAATTTCAACTTCAATTTCAACTTCAACTTCAACTTCAACTTCAATTTCAACTTTAACTTTATCTTCAATTTCTACTTCAATTTCAACTTCAATTTCAACTTCAATTTCAACTTCAATTTCAACTTCAATTTCAACTTCAATTTCAACGTCAATTTCAACTTCAACTTCAATTTTAACTTCAATTTAAACTTCAATTTCAACTTCAATTTCAACGTCAATTTCAAATTCAACTTCAACTTCAACTTCAACTTCAACTTCAACTTCAATTTCAACTTTAACTTTAACTTCAATTTCAACTTCAATTTCAACTTCAATTTCAACTTCAATTTCAACTTCAATTTCAACTTCAACTTCAAATTCAAACTTAATTTCAACTTCAACTTCAATTTCAACTTCAATTTCAACTTCAATTTCAACTTCATTTTCAACTTCAATTTCAACTTCAATTTCAACTTCAATTTCAACTTCAATTTCAACTTCAATTTCAACTTCTATTTCAACTTCAATTTCAACTTCAATTTCAACTTCAATTTCAACTTCAATTTCAACTTCAACTTCAACTTCAACTTCAATTTCAACTTTAACTTTATCTTCAATTTCTACTTCAATTTCAACTTCAATTTCAACTTCAATTTCAACTTCAATTTCAACTTCAATTTCAACTTCAATTTCAACTTCAATTTCAACTTCAATTTCAACTTCAATTTAAACTTTAATTTCAACTTCAATTTCAACTTCAATTTAAACTTCAATTTCAACTTAAATTTCAACTTCAATTTCAACGTCAATTTCAACTTCAACTTCAACTTCAACTTCAATTTCAACTTTAACTTTAACTTCAATTTCAACTTTAATTTCAACTTCAATTTGAACTTCAATTTCAACTTCAATTTCAACTTCAATTTCAACTTTAATTTCAACTTCAATTTCAACTTCTATTTCAACTTCAATTTCAACTTCAATTTCAACTTCAATTTCAACTTCAATTTCAACTTCAACTTCAACTTCAACTTCAACTTCAATTTCAACTTCAACTTCAACTTCAATTTCAACTTTAACTTTAACTTCAATTTCAACTTCAATTTCAACTTCAATTTCAACTTCAATTTCAACTTCAATTTCAACTTCAATTTCAACTTCAATTTCAACTTCTATTTCAACTTCAATTTCAACTTCAATTTCAACTTCAATTTCAACTTCAATTTCAACTTCAATTTCAACTTCAACTTCAACTTCAACTTCAATTTCAACTTTAACTTTATCTTCAATTTCTACTTCAATTTCAACTTCAATTTCAACTTCAATTTCAACTTCAATTTCAACTTCAATTTCAACTTCAATTTCAACGTCAATTTCAACTTCAACTTCAATTTTAACTTCAATTTAAACTTCAATTTCAACTTCAATTTCAACGTCAATTTCAAATTCAACTTCAACTTCAACTTCAACTTCAACTTCAACTTCAATTTCAACTTTAACTTTAACTTCAATTTCAACTTCAATTTCAACTTCAATTTCAACTTCAATTTCAACTTCAATTTCAACTTCAACTTCAAATTCAAACTTAATTTCAACTTCAACTTCAATTTCAACTTCAATTTCAACTTCAATTTCAACTTCATTTTCAACTTCAATTTCAACTTCAATTTCAACTTCAATTTCAACTTCAATTTCAACTTCAATTTCAACTTCTATTTCAACTTCAATTTCAACTTCAATTTCAACTTCAATTTCAACTTCAATTTCAACTTCAACTTCAACTTCAACTTCAATTTCAACTTTAACTTTATCTTCAATTTCTACTTCAATTTCAACTTCAATTTCAACTTCAATTTCAACTTCAATTTCAACTTCAACTTCAACTTCAACTTCAACTTCAACTTCAATTTCAACTTTAACTTTAACTTCAATTTCAACTTCACTTTCAACTTCAATTTCAACTTCTTTTTCAACTTCAATTTCAACTTCAATTTTAACTTTAATTTTAACTTCAATTTTAACTTCAATTTCAACTTTTATTTCAACTTCAATTTCAATTTCATTTTTAACTTTAATTTTAACTTCAATTTTAACTTTAATTTCAACTTCAACTTCAATTTCAACTTCAATCTCAACTTCAATTTCAACTTTAATTTCAACTTCAATTTCAACTTCAATTTCAACTTCAATTTCAACTTCAATTTCAACTTCAATTTCAACTTCAAATTCAACTTCAATTTCAACTTCAATTTAAACTTTAATTTCAACTTCAATTTCAACTTCAATTTAAACTTCAATTTCAACTTCAATTTCAACTTCAATTTCAACGTCAATTTCAACTTCAACTTCAACTTCAACTTCAATTTCAACTTTAACTTTAACTTCAATTTCAACTTTAATTTCAACTTCAATTTCAACTTCAATTTCAACTTCAATTTCAACTTCAATTTCAACTTTAATTTCAACTTCAATTTCAACTTCTATTTCAACTTCAATTTCAACTTCAATTTCAACTTCAATTTCAACTTCAATTTCAACTTCAACTTCAACTTCAACTTCAACTTCAATTTCAACTTCAACTTCAACTTCAATTTCAACTTTAACTTTAACTTCAATTTCAACTTCAATTTCAACTTCAATTTCAACTTCAATATCAACTTCAATTTCAACTTCAATTTCAACTTCAATTTCAACTTCTATTTCAACTTCAATTTCAACTTCAATTTCAACTTCAATTTCAACTTCAATTTCAACTTCAACTTCAACTTCAACTTCAATTTCAACTTTAACTTTATCTTCAATTTCTACTTCAATTTCAACTTCAATTTCAACTTCAATTTCAACTTCAATTTCAACTTCAATTTCAACTTCAATTTCAACTTCAATTTCAACGTCAATTTCAACTTCAACTTCAATTTCAACTTCAATTTAAACTTCAATTTCAACTTCAATTTCAACGTCAATTTCAAATTCAACTTCAACTTCAACTTCAACTTCAACTTCAATTTCAACTTTAACTTTAACTTCAATTTCAACTTCAATTTCAACTTCAATTTCAACTTCAATTTCAACATCAATTTCAACTTCAACTTCAAATTCAAACTTAATTTCAACTTCAACTTCAATTTCAACTTCAATTTCAACTTCAATTTCAACTTCATTTTCAACTTCAATTTCAACTTCAATTTCAACTTCAATTTCAACTTCAATTTCAACTTCAATTTCAACTTCTACTTCAACTTCAACTTCAACTTCAATCTCAACTTTAACTTTAACTTCAATTTCAACTTCAATTTCAACTTCAATTTCAACTTCAACTTCAACTTCAATTTCAACTTCAATTTCAACTTAAACTTCAACTTCAACTTCAACTTCAATTTCAACTTTAACTTTAACTTCAATTTCAACTTCACTTTCAACTTCAATTTCAACTTCTTTTTCAACTTCAATTTCAACTTCAATTTTAACTTTAATTTTAACTTCAATTTTAACTTCAATTTCAACTTTTATTTCAACTTCAATTTCAATTTCATTTTTAACTTTAATTTTAACTTCAATTTTAACTTCAATTTCAACTTCAACTTCAATTTCAACTTCAACTTCAACTTCAATTTCAACTTCAATTTCAACTTCAACTTCAACTTCAACTTCAACTTCAACTTTAATTTCAACTTTAACTTTAACTTCAATTTCAACTTCACTTTCAACTTCAATTTCAACTTCTTTTTCAACTTCAATTTCAACATCAATTTCAACTTCAACTTCAAATTCAAACTTAATTTCAACTTCAACTTCAATTTCAACTTTAATTTCAACTTCAATTTCAACTTCAATTTCAACTTCAATTTCAACTTCTATTTCAACTTCTACTTCAACTTCAAATTCAACTTCAATTTCAAATTCAAATTCAACTTCAATTTCAACTTCAATTTCAACTTCAATTTCAACTTCAATTTCAACTTCAATTTCAACTTCAATTTCAACTTCAATTTCAACTTCAATTTCAACTTCAATTTCAACTTCAATTTCAACTTCAATTTCAACTTCAATTTCAACTTCAATTTCAACTTTAATTTCAACTTCAATTTCAAATTCAATTTCAACTTTAATTTCAACTTCAATTTCAACTTCAATCTTAACTTCAATTTCAACTTTAATTTCAACTTCAATTTCAACTTCAATTTCAACTTTAATTTCAACTTCAATTTCAACTTCAATCTCAACTTCAATTTCAACTTCAATTTCAACTTCACTTTCAACTTTAATTTCAACTTCAATTTCAACTTCAATTTCAACTTTAATTTCAACTTCAATTTCAACTTCAATCTCAACTTCAATTTCAACTTTAATTTCAACTTCAATTTCAACTTCAATTTCAACTTCAATTTCAACTTCAATTTCAACTTTAATTTCAACTTCAATTTCAACTTCAATCTCAACTTCAATTTCAACTTTAATTTCAACTTCAATTTCAACTTCAATTTCAACTTCAATTTAAACTTCAGTTTCAACTTCAATTTCAACTTCAATTTCAACTTCAATTTCAACTTTAACTTTAACTTCAATTTCAACTTCAATTTCAACTTCAATTTGAACTTCAATTTCAACTTCAATTTCAACTTCAATTTCAACTTCAATTTCAACTTCAATTTCAACTTCTATTTCAACTTCAATTTCAACTTCAATTTCAACTTTAACTTTATCTTCAATTTCTACTTCAATTTCAACTTCAATTTCAACTTCAATTTCAACTTCAATTTCAACTTCAATTTCAACTTCAATTTCAACTTCAATTTCAACTTCAATTTCAACTTCAATTTCAATGTCAATTTCAACTTCAACTTCAACTTCAACTTCAACTTCAATTTCAACTTCAATTTCAACTTCAATTTCAACGTCAATTTCAACTTCAACTTCAACTTCAACTTCAACTTCAACTTCAATTTCAACTTTAACTTTAACTTCAATTTCAACTTCAATTTCAACTTCAATTTCAACTTCAATTTCAACTTCAATTTCAACTTCAATTTCAACTTCAATTTCAACTTCAACTTCAAATTCAAACTTAATTTCAACTTCAACTTCAATTTCAACTTCAATTTCAACTTCAATTTCAACTTCATTTTCAACTTCAATTTCAACTTCAATTTCAACTTCAATTTCAACTTCTACTTCAACTTCAACTTCAACTTCAATCTCAACTTTAACTTTAACTTCAATTTCAACTTCAATTTCAACTGCAATTTCAACTTCAACTTCAACTTCAATTTCAACTTCAATTTCAACTTCAACTTCAACTTCAACTTCAACTT
>JAUPFP010000413.1:0-7500 GCA_036925085.1 Brachycybe producta
TGAGGATTTCCAGTTAGTATTTTACTATTCACCCTTGTATCTGTACTTCTTACAAGGAATGAATAAAAGTGTTGTAATAAGAAGTAGCGTTGTCTCTATGTCTTTATGCTAATAACTTCTCTTCAGAGGCCGGAGGTTTCATAGGGCAGGAGCTATACGATTCTCAGCAGCTACAACATCTTCTCTAGTCGGAATACCGATGGAGAAGATGTATATCAGCATCAACCGGAAGAGAGAGAGATGGCCGCCACTCTCCTGCATTGATTTCACCCCCATGCAGAAGAGTGACTTCAATCTATCTCCATCCAGCTCTCTCTACAGCTCGGATCTTCTCTGTGCAGGTGTCATACTGCTCAGAGAAGAAACGAAAAGTAGAAAATGTCATCTAAAGGTTGGTAATAAAATATTGGTTGATGTCAAAAGCTCACATTTGGTGGAGGTGCGGGGTATAGCTCCATCTGCCTTCTCCGACCTGTAAACAGAAGCCGTCCTTTGTCCTAAGTCTCGTGATTGTGCCTCACGAGGCTTCGTCCGTCCTTTCTATGTTGGAGCCACGTATGGAGACCCTCGATAGCGTCAAAGTCAACCGCGTGGCGCCTGTCTGTAAAACCGCGTATGGAGACCCTCGATCACGTCAAAGTCAACCGCGCGGCGTCCTTTGTGTTGGAACCACGTGTGGAGACCCTCGATAGCGTCAAAGTCGACCACGTGGCGCCTTTGTAAAACCGCGTATGGAGGCCCTCGATCACGTCAAAGCCAACCGCGCGGCGTCCTTTGTGTTGGAACCACGTATGGAGGCCCTCGATAGCGTCAAAGCCAACCGCGTGGCGCCTTTTTATGTTGGGATCATGTATGGAGGCCCTCGATCACGTCAAAGCCAACCGCATGGTACCGTTTTTGTGGAATCGCGAAAGAGACTTGTGGCTACACACACCACGTGTCGACCGCGCGATTCTGTGTCCTGTCCTTAGAGACACGTGGGAACGAACTTTTGTCTGCTGACCGCTTAGCACTCGGAAAGTGGACAACCGTTTGGACACACGTGTTTCCGTCCGTGTTTTTGTATTTCATGTTTCCATTACAATCACCCACTGTCACCTTCACTCTTCTTTAATTTTCAAAGTGAAACCCACACCACGTGGGCAACACTTTAAACAAATTCTTCTTACTCTCCGAGAGGAGTTTGCAGTCTCATTATGAGATGAGCAAACAAATCTCATCTACTAATCTATTCATCTATTAATAGGCTTTTAAAGGACGTGTGTGTCTTTTAAAATGTCCTATTATCTTCACTCTTCATCTTTAATTTTCAAGCAAGATTCTCCCTAACTCTATCTCATTGTTAGGGGGCTTACAAGCTTAAAACACACTTTGCCTAGCCACGTGGGACTTTCTTGTCCCCCCTTTTCTTTGTTCTTTGTTTTTACACTTGTGTTTCCCTTGGGACCACTATGTCCCAAGTCATGTTCTTCAGTTTCTTCATCATCATCACCTCAATGCATCATCACATGAACTTTCTCCATTGGACAGCACTGAAGCCCGGCCGCCATCTTGGATCGACCGGACACTCTTCAAAAAGCGCCAACGGAGCGGTTTTTCGCTCCATGTGACTCATTGTTGTACCTTCTCTCATCTTTTTGTGTTCTCTTCTCTTCTCTTCTCTTCCAGAGGGTTGCACTCACGCGCCCCCTGGCGGAGTTCCTCTTGTTAGAGAAAACTTCTCTTTTTCTTTGGATTTTCTCTCTTTTTGTCTTTCTCCTGGCCACCATAAAAACGTGCCCCGGAGGAACTTTTCAATCATCAATTTTTGGACATTGCAATAAACTGACCGGAAGTGGCCACCACAGCGCCACCTACGGACTTCTTCATTCTACTCAACATAGTCCCTCACTGGGCACTGACTCTGTCTTTTTCATCCAGAGCCATCCAGCAGTGAGGACTCAAAATTTCTTCAGCCTGAACATTTCTTCTAGTTCACCAAGCATTTAGCTTGTTGAACACACTTCAATTTCTCCACTGTTTTACTTTTTTAATAAAACTAAATTAAAACTTTTGATGTGCGGGCACCGCACCTAAGTTTTAAACTTTTCAAGTAAAACAGCTTTCTTCTCTTGAACTTCTCCTTTGTTTGTGCATTTAAAGAGTTCAGCCATCTTGAACTTTTTGTTCTTTGTGTGTTCTTCACACACACACTCTTCATTCTTGTTTTCAAGTAAAACTAAAAGTGCGGGCACCGCGCTCTAGCTTTACTCTTCGTATTGCTTTCCTCTTCTTCAGGCAATTGCAATACACTTTCATTTCTAATTCACTTTCCGCAGTGCAATCTTGATTGGGTGGTGTACCACGCTCGAGGTTGTATTGTACATCTGCTGTTTCTTTATTGAGGTTTTTGGAATTCTCGTAACCTCCACGTGGTCGCCAAATACCACGTGTCGAGAGAGATCCTTCCAAAATCTGACGCTCAATAAAGAACTCACGACGCTACACCAGTTGGGAACCAAAACTCGTCACACGCCCAACTGAGAACACGATCAATACGATACAACCATCACCACACTAACGGAGTGAACGGCCACTTCGTTATACACGTCACAAGCTTAGGTAATCTATCGTTACTCAGTGTATAAGAGTACGATAGTGTCGGTTGCCGACAAGCACTAAATTACCAACGCACAGTGACATCACCGACCTACAACTTCACGAACTGAACGAGCCCCATCATACTGGAACCCGAAAGTATAGCTCAGAGTGTACTCGAGAACCCTCGGAGCTGCACACAACGACTTGGACTTCGCCGGACTCGTTCATCACCGCATATTCACATTACACAAGCCACTTCATTAATCATGGCTACCTCACACGACAATACGGGGTCCCTGTCTGATCACCAGGGGTCACACGAAGATCTGTTGGAAGTACCCGTGACTACTGATGTGACACCACCGCCGCGGCCGACTGGGGCCGAGTTTGACCACCTGTCACAACAAGTGGCTGCACTCTCGACTCGTATGTCCCAGTTCATCGACGACCGATTCACACCGAATCGACCGACTACACCACGGCGGACAACACGCACACACCGACTTCGCGACGATGACTCGGATGCCTCGTCAGCCCCCTATGTTGGCTACAGAGAGCGTCACGATCGTTACGAAAGACATTACACACCGCACACACGTCATCTACCGCGTAACCCTGACTGGCAACAACAAGGGCAGTCAGATGATCCGCGTCACAGAGATGAGCGTGCGGAAATACCGATTACGACACGTGCTGGTTCTCCTCACTCGCTTGTCCGGGTTGCACGTAGCGGTCGCCGCTCGGTACCCCCGGAACAACAGCCTCACCAAGGAGCGACACAAGGCACTTCAGTTTACGCGCCACGTTTTCCACCGCAAGGGGTAGGTCTGATGCCGGCTGGAATGCCAAACGTCCAGGATGGCATCTATCGACCAACCCCCAGAGAACCCTCCGTGGAAGAGTTCAATAAGAAATACAGCGGTCGTCACCCTGCCGACTCGATCCAAAAATTCAACGGATTGACAGGTTTCCGTCCCTTCCTGGAAGAATTCGAGGAAGTGGCACACCTGTACGGTTGGAAAGACCACCACAAGGAGGAATACATCACGGGGTGTTTCACTGGGGCCGCCCGTACGTGGCTGAGTAAACTAAGGTATGAGCTTCAGGACATTCCTTGGCCAGCACTGAGAGTACAGATGGTAGATACGTTCGGGAAGCCGAACGAACTGGCCATCTTGGAGAAAAAGTATACAGAGATGCTCCAGAAGGAAGGTGAGAGTACACAAGCTTTCATCTGGGAGTTTATGATACTCGGCGACCGAGTTTACCCGCAACTTGACGATCAGCTGCGTATAAGCCAGTTGCGCCGCGCTCTACATCCCACCATACAGAACGCCGCGCACCACGCATCTACGACGTCGTTCAAGGACTTCGCAAACGCCGTCCTCAATATGGAGGTGGTCTTGCTGTCCTTGGATAAATGGCCGACGGAACCAAAACCCGCAGCTGATTCACAGTCGGGTAAAGGAGCATCGAAGACCGACCAGGAGCCGGCGGCAGCCGCCAGCCCTAAAGACAAACCACACCGGTCTAGGCATGATAAAAAGCCTAGTCAGACTGCTGCCACCAATCCAAACCGACACTCTGCAGCGGACCCCCAACCAGAGACCACTCGCACGTTCGACAAGAGTAAGTCGACGTGTTATAATTGTGGCAAACTGGGGCATTTCGTCCGTGAGTGTCGGCAACCGAAGAAGAAGGTTGCAATCAAGCAGTTTGGGGAGCCGGTTACCGACTACGACATCAAAGGAGAGGTGCCTGAAACGGATATCATCACCGAAGACGGCGTTGAGTTTGCTCTAATACGAGTGGCGGGACAAATCCGCCGGATCCCTCTTCCAGCAGCAGACTCAGCCGCCGGAGCACCCCCTCCTGACACATCCGACAATGACAGCTCTGACCACTCTGAGGACATACCAATCAAAGTGCTCGACCAAGCTCCTGCACACAAATGGACCTCGGGCGAGCCGATCAAGTGGCCACCCACGCTGTCAAGAAACCAAACGCGACGGAAATAAAACAATAATTCACCAGTGTTTATTTCATGACTATGGAAATAAACACCAGCAACCATCAAATATCAACAATAGAAGAGCGGGAGGAATTTGAGAATTGTTGTATTAAGAAACAACTGAGGACAGTTGTCAAGAGGTGGGGGAGGGGATAAAAGGAACCCCCCAACGAATAAACAACCCCACAGCATCAACAACCCCTCTAAACACTCAAATAACTCCCAAAACTCTACAAAATTCACACAACTTTAATTTTTGAAACACTTTTAAACTTTTCAAAATGGCCGCCAATATTTACATATTGGCAACCATTTCAAACATGCAATAAACTACACCGGAACCACGTGGCCTTCACAAACAACTGTCAACCACGTGGTACACCTGGGAAAAACGCCGAAGGCTAGTCAAGGACGTTCAGAAGAAAAATCAAGAGCCATAAAAGGGTCAGCAAAGGAAAAACACCGTGCTCCCCTTTATTATGGACGGACGTCATTGACCATGCTGTTGACAGTAGAAGGATAGAAACTTCAAAGAGACAATTGCTCTGGGGGCCAGACCAATGTACTGGGACTTCAAAGAAAAAAAACAAACAACAAAAACTGCTGGCCATAAACAAATAAAAAAGGAAGAAAATCAGTTTTGAGGATTTTGTGAGAGCGGACACCTTCAATTAAAAAATAAAATTGAAGAACCTGTCACCCTCTCAATTAAGATCGAATTGTGGGACACCAACTCCTGCCCCACTCCCCCCTAAAAATAATAACAAACAGCAAGGTACATTAGTAACCTTGCTGACCTATTCTTTCCAAAAAAGGCATTAAGGAAAAGAAGGGGAGAAAGTTAATGGGCAACTTCACACCTCGGTGTGAAATAAAATAACGGCCCTTCTCCCTCGAGATTCCTTAGTCCTTTTGTTTATCTAAAAATAATAAACAGGACCGACTCTGATAAGAATTAGATCAACACCTCTCACATCTAATGTCGGTGGGACAACCCCCACCCCCAATAAATAAAGTCGTGAAGAAACCAATTAGAGTAAGGTGTCTTATTCTAAAAGGGGCCGGCCCTTCTAACTTTTAAAATTAAATAAGAAAGTGACCAAACTTGGTCAATTACCACTTGATTTGCTCTCTTCAAAGAAGCACTCGTTTGTGTTCATCTCTTTATATCACCAAATCTTCAATCTACTTCTGTGCCAAGTTCCAAATCTTAATTTCGAACTTCTTCAGTTTTTGTTGTTAAACCAAAGCTTGAGTGCCACCTTCAAGCCTTTGAACTCACGTGCAGTGCATCAGACCTTCAGAACTCTTTGGACCTCTTGAAATAATAACAGAGTGATCGGGGACCGATTTCTGTTATTATTTGGAAGTAACCACCAGCAGCGGGACTTTTGAAAAAGTAAGAACTTTTAAACTCTTAAGGAAATATGCCAGGTAGAGGCTCATGGAGAGGAGGCAGAATGATGTCTGCCTCTTCTAGTGAAGATGAGACGGAGAGTGGAACGGCGGGGACCGCTGAACCCCTCTCTCAATCTACCTGCCAGCTACGAAAGGCGGGCGCCGCCAGTGCGCCAATAACAAGAAGAGAGTTGCCAAACACAATAGATAGGCGCCACACCTCCTCCGAACCGGAGAATTTTCACCGGCGTGGGGAGAAGCGCCTAAAAGCAAGCTTCAAGCGACCTGCCAATGTCGGGCGCGAAGGGAAGCCTGCTGCTCCAAGCAGCATCGTCCCCTTCGACGTCACGACATCAAAACACTACTGGGAGGAGCGGGAAGACCGCATCGATATTAATACAATGGCATGGGGGGTTAACCAGGCGTTCCGCGATAGCATCGCGCCTGGTCAACCCATTCCGGGTGGAGCTGAAGCAAGAGGGAAGCGTGGGGGAGGTGGATCTGTGCCCTCCCCCCTCGAAGACCTCCACTTGGAGCTGCAGAGGGAGGCTGCTCTTCGTCGGGCAGCCAGAGATAAGAAGGAAGGGGAGGACAATCTGGCGTACCTCCGTGCGGTTTGCGCCCGCCTTGTCGAGCTGGGCTTACCGTGTACGGCGCAACTCCCGAAGGAGGAGCTCCTGCAAATCGAGGCCCGACTCCAAGAAGCCGCCCGAGTCACGTCGTCAGCTACGTCATCATCTCCATCCTCCGACTCGCCAGCAACCCTGACAACTGGCCTCTCCACATCTCCTTCTCCACCCATAACGCCACCAGAGCCTTTCCAACACTGCTCACCGGTGCCGTCAATCACTCCGCCGCCTCCTCCTCATACACCATTATCATCACCACCAACCTCCCGATGTGCCACGCCTCCACGCAGCGAGGCCGCCACACCAACTCTGACTCCGAAGCTACCTTCCATAGTGGTGGTTCCCCAACCTGTTCGTGTTCAGGTTCCCACTGGGGCTCGCCCCAAGGAGCCTCAACAGTCCTACAGGGGCCACCACTCTTCTCGAGACTCTCTTCAACGGCCACAACCACGTCGCTCTTCGCCACGTGGTTCCCATCTTTCGCCCCAACGCCGACCCGACGGAAGAAGTCAGCAGGAACAACGTGGTTCCTCTGGACGCGGCCCTCCGCCGCGTAATAACTTCGACCCAAGGGTCAGGCAAGACCTACAGGATTACCGAGTCCAACTGGACCGCGACCATCGCTACGAAACTCGGGGCCCTCCTACTCGGGTCCCGCGTCGCTCTCCTCCTCCGCCACCTCCGGGCCACCCTTCTGGACAACCTACGCCTACACCTTTGATGCCGCCACCTTCCGCAGAGCGTGCCGCGTTCTTGAAAAAACACAAGGCCATCACAAACCTTCTGCAAGACGTCATGCGACAGGGAGGTGACCCCATGGAAGCACTGGGCCGTGCACCAGGAAGTGCCAAGCCACTGGAGGCGCTGAGCAGGAAATCGGCA
>JAUPFP010000413.1:12500-20459 GCA_036925085.1 Brachycybe producta
AAACTTTTTATATGAGTTTGAAAAATGACTTTTGACAAACTTTTGAAGGCTTTGTTTCCATTGGAATGAAAATTTGAACTTTTTTGGAAAAGTTCAACTGGTGAAAAATAGAAGAAACGTGGCCCTCCCCGCCTATGATAGTGAAATAGTCATAGGGTTGTTACCAGTTGAAATTTCCAAAAAAGTTCAAATTTTCATTCCAATGGAAACAAGGCATTAGTTTTATTATATTATAAAACGTTTATTTTGAAAGATATCAACATGAATATATTATTAAGTAAATTCAACTCCTGTTCTAGTTTTTAAAATTCAACTTTTAACGCATTCTATATTTCAGAAGCAAAAAAGAAAATTGAAAGTGTTTTAGAAAACCTTTCTAAGGTAAAAAAAGTCAATCCCTCATAGAATATTTTTATGTTGATATCTTTCAAAATAAGCTTTTTTTATTATATATAAGTTTGAAAAATAATCATGCTTAATGCAGACTGTCTTTTAATTTTTGCCTGTAAAAAGTGTATTATGAAAAATATCAAAATTAAGTTAATTAAGTAATTAAGTTATACCTAGTAGACACATCTACAGAGCCCTGTGAAGGACAAAACAAACAATATGTCAAATTCAATCTATTCAGTTAATCAATCTGAAAATATTGAGTTAATACTTAAATATAATATAGAAACTATATGACAAAATATTGAGTTTAGTATTTTTCAATTTAAAATATTAATAATAAAGTCAATTTTTATTTGAGTTTATGTCCTTAACTGGATTCCGTATAATTCACCTAAACACATTTAATTTGAATTCATTTAACTCATGTATGTACAAGGTAATTACCTTTCTAGTTTTCTAAAACACTTTCCGATAGTTTTTCTCTTTATTTCATGAAAATTATATCCTAATTGAGAAACACACACAAAAAAAAAGTTCCCCCTTGATTGCAGGCAATCACTACAAACAAGGGGTCCCAAAAACCGTTCTCACCCTCCTACCATTTTTTATTTTAAATCAAGAAACAAGAAGAACCACTTGAAAAATCCTCCCCCCCCCCCAACACGGCCCTAAACTTATCATAAAAAAAAACCCAAACAAGAAAATCACAGGTGAAGAAGATAAAAACTAGAAATGAGATCAACATTTATAGTTTTGAGAATAATATCTAAGTAGGACGACGACGACGACGACCAATGAGTCAGAATATAATAAAAGTTACCTTGTGAATACCTGGTGAGATTATTGTTATATTTATATATACAGGTGACAACTGTCACCCCACCTGGACACCCTCAACCTTAGCCTCCACCCACCCTACCCTTCAATAGAACAGAAAGAAAAAAAAAAAACCCCATCTTCAAATATGAAGATGATTAACGGTTTTCTTTTGTGACGAAACCTTTCGACTCACTACGGAGTAAAAATAAGCGATGATGGGACAAACAGGATGAGAAATCGATCGATACACCCTCACCCCTTATATACACACCTATAAATACAGGTAGATTTTAGAGTTAGAATAGCCTCTCTCTCTCTCACTCTCTCCTTCTAAACCCTCCTCCTGTGTTCTCAATTCCGGAAAAAAAAAATGTTATTCTTTCTCTCTCATATTCTATTGTTTGTATTATGTAGGTTACAAATAAAAGAACTTCCAAGAAAACGAATCAAACAAACACCTGAATAATATGTATTAATATTATTAATAATATAATTACCTTAGAAAGTAGAAAGGCCTCCTTTTTCAGCGATGAGAGAGACACTGAACTGAAAAACACCCAGAAATACACAAGTGGCAACAACACAACACGTGTTCGGAAAAGAAGCTCGTCGATTTTGAACCGGATTTTGCAGAAAAGACTCAAAATATAAACAATAAGAAGAACAGGAATGGAAGGAACAAGTGTCCCATTTAGGAATTGAGAGAACGCTTCTTCTTCATTTCAAATTGGAGGACGAAAGAAATAATCCTCAAAATTTGATTTGCTAACATTTTTTTTTTCTCCGGATTTTCGTACAATTTCAATGACGATCTTGTTTTTTTTTTTCTGACTGTCATTGGCCGGAATAACTTTTTTGTTTTTATTTTGATGGGTTTCGTCTGGCGACCGAAACTTATCCCCTCCCTCCCTCCCTTCCATTCCCTTAAATAATAATAATTCTCAACATCAGATAACGATCATCATCTCATTTTAGGTTCATTTATACTTTGGAATGTTTTCTCCTTAATATCTTTTTGGCCACATCCATAAAAATCGCCCCCCCCCAAAAAAACCCCCTTTAACTTAGGAAGAAGAAGAAGAAGACAAAAAAAATCCTCTTTTTTTCTGGGGCCATGTGTGCAGTTTTTGTTTTTCAACGCGCGCCTCTAAAAATCCCACAATTTCTTTCCCTTAAAAATATCTGGAGCCTTTTTTTTCTTCCTTTTTTATTTCTCCAACCCCCAAATACACAAACTTAAGCATTTATATTATTATTAAAAAAAAAAGAGAAATAAAACTGTGTCTCCACTTTTATCAGGAGACAAAAAAATAAAGAGAAAAAGACAAAAAAAAGTATTCAAGGAATGTCAATTTACAATCAAATTGCCTTGTTAATTCAAAGACAGAACTTTTGAGGCGTCCCCCTCCCCCCTCCCCCTCCTATAACCGAAAATTCAGAACAAAACTGTCTTAAATTCCTTCTTTTAATTAATTTATTCAGTTTCTCTTCATCTGTTTAATCTATAAACACAGTAAAAAATCTCAATTATCCGGAATTTCGAGTAATCCGGACTTGCTTTTATTATAATATAAAGGTTTTTGACTTCCGGATAGTGAAAAAAAAGTTAGGAGATTTTCGCTAAACAGCAAAAGTATCAAAATTGTGGGAAACTGCACTAAAAATCCAGAAAAAAAAAGTTTTATACTCGATTTTTTTTCTCGGAAAAAAAAAATGTTATTTATTCCCGAATTCCGGAAAATTATTTTTACCCCCGACTTTTTAAACTATTATATTTTAATCTGTTTTTAAAATTTCGGAAATTTTTTTTTAGATTGTCAGATTTTTCCACTGCATCAAGCATACGGAGTAACATCTTAATTATCCGGATCTTGTTAATCTGAATTGCAGAGTTAATCCGGACGTGCTTTTATCATAATTTTTACTTTATCAATAAGATATAAAGATATTATATAAAGCAAAAGAGAGAATTAAAAGTAAGAAAACAGCTAATTTCCTGATTAATCCGGACCAGAGATCGTGTAACTCCTGTCCATTTAATCCGGATAATCGAAATTCTTACTCTACATCTGTGTCTACACCCACCACCCCATGCAGAGATCTTTTTTTTTCTTCATTTTGAGTTACCATTTTAGATATAAAATGCAACAAGTGCAAGAGAGATGATCATAACCATCATCATCATCATCATCATCTGAAAAACAAGACGTTTTTTTTTCTATCTCTCACTCTCATATCTCTCAATGGCTATCTCTCTCTCATCATATTAAACTTGTTAAAAGATAGAATCATCATCATCATGATGCATTATCTCAAGAGACAAAAAAAATGACCCCCTTCTTCTCCCCCTTATTGTCATATCCTCCACCCCTTCTTGTACCAATAACACTAATAATAAGAAGAAATAATGGACCACATATGTCTCCCCCACCCCCCCCCCCCTCTTAACATATACAAGCAAAACTTTGGTGGTTTATTAGAAACGGCGCCTTTGCAGAAAAAAAAGGCGTCGGAGGAAAATAGGGAGGGGGAGGAATAAGAAGACAATTTGGACGACGGCGTCGTCGTCGTCATCGTCCACCATTAAGGCACCAAACACTCATAGCAAAACGCGTAATTGCATTATTTGTCTTTTTATACCAAGAAAATTAGGCCAATATTTCTCTTTTATTTTCTGTAATATAACTCATAATAATTTTTCAATATCTTCTTCATCTTCAAAAGTCTCGATTCGGACTTATTTTTTTTTATGTTAGCTCTCCAGTTATGATGGTGATTATGATGATCATAAGACCAAAAATGTTATTTACAAAGTGACCAATCATTTTAAGTGTGGTATATAGGTCCTATGTCTATGTATGTGAAAGTGAACAAGGGACCCCTACCCCTCCTCGGAATCATCATTATATTAATGTCCACTAGAAACTCTTGTCCATTTTTTTCTTCTTCTGTGTTTAGTTATTTCTTTCTCTCTTTTTCTGACTGCAAATTAAGGAATAATGTTACAATATATAAGATAAAATATTTTATTATAAACTTCTATCTTTATTATTTCACTATTATAAGAAGGGAGCAAAAAAGAAAATACATAAAAGTTGCAATTTATTATTTAAATTAAGATATTTGACAATGCATTTTCTATGCTGCACTTGGACTCTTGTCCCTCTGCCATAGGCCTTTATGGCTGCTTGCAGAGTAATTTTTCAAATTCAAATTCAAATAACGGACTTTTTCATTTGAATTAATAGACAGGCGGCAATGAGAAATCGGGACAAACAGAAGTTGGCTCCACCCCTTTTTATGACAACCGGCAACTTCTAATTGGTTGGTTATGTAGTTCTGACGTCACATGCTCCGCCCCTTTTCAACGTCGAACCACACAACAAACCAATTAGAAGTTGCCGGTCGTCATAAAAAGGCCGGAGCCAACTTCTGTATGTGTCCCCCAATTTCTAATTGTCTGTATTAATAGGGGCTTCCATAGAAAAATACATGTGTAAATGCAAGATAGATGGCGCCTGCAACACATCCATACGTGGGCAAACTGCACTCGTCGCCAATTAGTTGAAATAGAATGCCTATAATTCTAAAAGCGTCCAAAACAACCTTAATTATCAGCACGTGGACAAACTTATACCCAGAACATAATATAAATGAAGAGAGAGAGAGAGCACGTGTAGAGAAATAGCGATGACGTAATTAAAAGTTTGCCACGTGACAAAAAAGAAGGAAGGTGAGTCAGAGTTGAAGAAGTGTCAGTACACTTCTATGGAAGGAGTGTTAGTGGCGCCATCTAACGAGACAGAGACAAAATAAATAACCTCTAGGAGTCTTAACATTTTTTTTTAAAAAAAGCCAACTAAATTATATTAAAATTTAAATATATTTTAATTTAATGGTCACATTAATTAAATATGAACTGTCATCTGATTAATTAACGTATTTAATTAAAAAAATTAATTTTTTTTTGGAAAATTTATTTTTAAAAATTATGAAATATAAAAAATAAAATTAATTAATAATAATAATAATAATTTATTTAATAACAAAGGAGTAGAAGATTCTGCTAACAAAAAGCTTAAAAGTAAAAAAAATAAAAGATGTTCAAATTAAGACAATCCACTTGAAAATATCTATTTTACTAGTCTAGTTTATAATTCAATTTTGTTCTTTCTTAAATTTATTTTTTAAAATGCCCAAATATAATTTTTCCATTTAGTTTAGCAAATGGACAATGGCTACTACTAGAATGGAACACATGAAAGTCAGTTAAACGACACATAATGCGCCCTCTAGCGAGCCCATCAGGTAACATTGAATATACATAACTAGGTGAGGAAAGAAAGAAAGAAAGAAGACAACTTGGAATGAGTAATGGCCGGGATAAACAAAAAAAATAAAAAAGATGGGAAAATCCCTCCCGTTTTTATATCCCAACTCCTCCACCAATTAACTTACATACACCACTCTCTCTCTCTCTCTCTGTAGGTGTATATCAGAAGGTTGTTGACGTTCAATAACATTGAAGCAAAAAAAAAAGGGAGGGGGGGGGAGGTTGGAATCCAGGGTTTAAAGGGGGGAGTGGACAAACCCCCCCCCCCCCTTTCTTTTACCATACGCCCCATTATGCAAGCAAGGAAGTCGAATCGATCGGCAAATAACGACCATATTATAGAAAAAGAGAAGAGTTACAACCCTTTTTCTTCTTTTACACCCCCCACCCCCTTTTCCTCCTCCTCACTATACACCTTTTCATCTTCTAAGCCTACTCTCCTCCACAAACCCCCTTTTCTTCCCTTTCTCTCTCTCTCTCTCTCTCTCTCTCTCTCTCTCTCTCTCTCTTACTTTGTACCCACTTCGATTATTTAACTACCTGTCTAATATACAAGTAGAATATTATTATTATTATGGCCGCCACCAACCCACCCCCAAAAAAACTCCATGAAAAATCAGAGACAAAAATCTCTGAAAACAGAAAAGAAATAAACACAAAAGAGAGAAAGATGACGACGAGAAATAGAAAAAAAAAAATCCAATAAAAATCACAAAAGGAATAGAAAAGAAAACAATAGGTGGGAAGGGGGAGGTAGGTGGAGGTGTATATAGATCCAAACCCCCCCTCCTTCCCACCCCCTCTGAACTCAAAATTGACCAATGAGAAGAACTTTCGTCAAGTCATATTAAAAAAAAAAACACGTCATATAATTTGAGCTTTAATTAATTAATTATAACAAATGCTTCTTCTTCAAAATATTAAAATTTCCATCTCATAACTTTTCTCTTATTTTTCTATTGTCCATTTTTTTTTTATCAAAATTCTAAAATTAGACTTTGAACAACTGAAAGAAGGGAGGGGGGGGGGGGGGGAAGAATCTGGGACCTTGTAGGGTCCCCACCTCAGTTAAGTTCCCCTGTTTTCTCACATTCTATTAATATATGCAGTTGACCATTAGAAATAGAAAGAGAGAGAGAGTGGTTTCTTTTGTTCTTAGAGTTCTCTCTCTTAAAATGTTAAGAAAATGTCATTTGCATAATAATTATAATAATAATCATAAGTTGCAAAACATATTCATTGCGAATTGCCCGCCACCCATAAAAAATCTACTCCCGTTTTCATCATAAAGAGAGAAATATCAGATTTTAAACAATTTTCTTGTTGTTTTTTTTTCTGAAGGAGGTAAGGGGGAGGGAGGGATGGTCAGTAGTGGTCATTTTTCTAGAGTCCACTTGGCATCGTCGATCTACATACATACATGATGAAAAAGGGTTAAGAGAAAAGTAAATTTGCACAATTTAAGGGAAGAGAAATGAGGGGGGGGGGGGGGGGTTGGGGGTGGTGGTCATCTTATTCGTAATTGGCTTTCTACAAAAGGAACAAACCTCCTCCTCCTCCTCCCCCCCTTGTGTTGTTCTTACTGTCCACGTTTGGCATGCATGGACAATAGAGAAATGCTTACACAATGTACACACAAAATGGGCGTTGCTTTTGCTTGACCATCATATGCAAAGTGCTCTCTCTCTCTCTCTCTCTCTCTATGTTATATATTTGAAGAGGCTCTCTATCTCTCTATCCATCTCTTCAAAAGTAATAATATGCAAGTTCCAGATAGAGAAAACAAAAGCTTCTCATCATCATCATCCTCACTATTACTTTTGCTGGTCATCCTCTCTCTCTCTCTCTCTCTCTCTTGCATTCTATCTCCTTCTTCTTCTTTGCCACCCTCTTCTTCTTGCCTCCCATTGGTCAGTGTGGATATTATATATACAAAATAAAGAGTGGGCAGAGATGCAAAATAAGAGATAGAGAGAAAGAGAGAGAGAGAGAGCAACTTTTGTGTCCAACAAACGGGCAGAAAATCGATCAGTAAATCTGTCGGCCGGAATAAGTAAATACATTCTCAACTTCCCACACCCCTTTTTCCCCCCTTTAACCTCGCTTTTTCCCCCACACCCCACACCCCCCTCCCTTCCTCCCACTCTCCCTCAATATAAAGTATGTACATGTGATGCAAATAACTTGCTTTGAATCGACCAAAGGAAGCATAAAAGGGGAGATCTATTTTGAGAGGAGGAGGAGAAAGGGGAAAATGGGGGGCCAGAATAAAAATGGGGAGAATGGGGGGGCGGACTTAAAAAGAGGGGGGGGAGGGGGAATAAGGACGAAATGACCAACAGAGCGAGGAAAAGAAGAACACCAACCAACCAACTAACAAACAACAACAATCTAAAAACTGACCAAAAAGCTGA
>JAUPFP010000414.1:0-20075 GCA_036925085.1 Brachycybe producta
CAATTTCAACTTCAATTTCAACTTCAATTTTAATTTCAAATTCAACTTAAACTTCAATTTCAACTTAACTTCAACTTTAACTTCAACTTGACTTTCAAGTTCAACTTCAAATTCATCTTCAACTTAACTTCAACTTCAACTTCAACTTCACTTTCAAGTTCAACTTCAAATTCATCTTCAACTTTAACTTCAATTAAACTTAAACTTCAATTTTAACTTCAATTTCTACTTCAATTTCAACTTCAAGTTCAATTTCAATTTCAATTTCAACTTTCAATTTCAACTTCAATTTTAACTTCAATTTCAATTCCAATTTCAACTTCAATTTCAACTTCAATTTCAACTTCAAGTTCAATTTCAACTTCAATTTCAACTTCAATTTCAATTTCAATTTTAACTTGAATTTCAACTTCAATTTCAACTTCAATTACAACTTCAACTTCAATATTCAAACTTAACTTGAACTTCAACTTAACTTCAACTTCAACTTCAACTTCACTTTCAAGTTCAACTTCAAATTCAACTTCAACTTCAACTTCAAATTCAACTTCAATTTTAACTTCAATTTCAACTTCAATTTCAACTTCAATTTCAATTTCAATTGTAACTTCAATTTCAACTTCAATTTCAACTTCAATTTCAACTTCAATTTCATCTTCAATTTCAACTTCAATTTCAACTTCAATTTCAATTTCAATTTCAATTTCAACTTCAGTTTCAACTTCAATTTCAACTTCAATTTCAACTTCAATTTCAACTTCAATTTCAACTTCAATTTCAACTTCAATTTCAACTTCAATTTCAACTTCAATTTTAACTTCAATTTCAACTTCAATTTCAACTTCAATTTCAACTTCAATTTCAACTTCAATTTTAACTTCAACTTCAATTTCAACTTCAATTTCAACTTCAATTTCAACTTCAATTTCAACTTCAATTTCAATTTCAACTTCAATTTCAACTTCAATTTCAACTTCAATTTCAACTTCAATTTCAACTTCAATTTCAACTTCAATTTCAACTTTAATTTCAACTTCAATTTCAACTTCAATTTCAACTTCAATTTCAACTTCAATTTCAACTTCAATTTCAACTTCAATTTCAACTTCAATTTCAACTTCAATTTCAAATTCAATTTCAACTTCAATTTCAACTTTAATTTCAACTTCAATTTTAATGTCAATTTCAACCTCAATTTCAACTTCAATTTCAACTTCAATTTTAACTTCAATTTCAACTTCAATTTCAACTTCAATTCCAACTTCAATTTTAACTTCAATTTTAACTTCAATTTCAACTTCAATTTCAACTTCAATTTCAACTTCAATTTCAACTTCAATTTCAACTTCAATTTCAACTTCAATTTCAACTTCAATTTTAATTTCAAATTCAACTTAAACTTCAATTTCAACTTAACTTCAACTTTAACTTCAACTTCACTTTCAAGTTCAACTTCAAATTCATCTTCAACTTAACTTCAACTTCAATTTCAACTTCAATTTCAATTTCAATTTTAACTTGAATTTCAACTTCAATTTCAACTTCAATTACAACTTCAACTTCAATATTCAAACTTAACTTGAACTTCAACTTAACTTCAACTTCAACTTCAACTTCACTTTCAAGTTCAACTTCAAATTCAACTTCAACTTCAACTTCAAATTCAACTTCAATTTTAACTTCAATTTCAACTTCAATTTCAACTTCAATTTCAATTGTAACTTCAATTTCAACTTCAATTTCAACTTCAATTTCAACTTCAATTTCAACTTCAATTTCATCTTCAATTTCAACTTCAATTTCAACTTCAATTTCAATTTCAATTTCAATTTCAACTTCAGTTTCAACTTCAATTTCAACTTCAATTTCAACTTCAATTTCAACTTCAATTTCAACTTCAATTTCAACTTCAATTTCAACTTCAATTTCAACTTCAATTTTAACTTCAATTTCAACTTCAATTTCAACTTCAATTTCAACTTCAATTTCAACTTCAATTTTAACTTCAACTTCAATTTCAACTTCAATTTCAACTTCAATTCCAACTTCAATTTTAACTTCAATTTTAACTTCAATTTCAACTTCAATTTCAACTAAAATTTCAACTTCAATTTCAACTTCAATTTCAACTTCAATTTCAACTTCAATTTCAACTTCAATTTTAATTTCAAATTCAACTTAAACTTCAATTTCAACTTAACTTCAACTTTAACTTCAACTTCACTTTCAAGTTCAACTTCAAATTCATCTTCAACTTAACTTCAACTTCAACTTCAACTTCACTTTCAAGTTCAACTTCAAATTCATCTTCAACTTTAACTTCAATTAAACTTAAACTTCAATTTTAACTTCAATTTCTACTTCAATTTCAACTTCAAGTTCAATTTCAATTTCAATTTCAACTTTCAATTTCAACTTCAATTTTAACTTCAATTTCAATTCCAATTTCAACTTCAATTTCAACTTCAATTTCAACTTCAAGTTCAATTTCAACTTCAATTTCAACTTCAATTTCAATTTCAATTTTAACTTGAATTTCAACTTCAATTTCAACTTCAATTACAACTTCAACTTCAATATTCAAACTTAACTTGAACTTCAACTTAACTTCAACTTCAACTTCAACTTCACTTTCAAGTTCAACTTCAAATTCAACTTCAACTTCAACTTCAAATTCAACTTCAATTTTAACTTCAATTTCAACTTCAATTTCAACTTCAATTTCAATTGTAACTTCAATTTCAACTTCAATTTCAACTTCAATTTCAACTTCAATTTCAACTTCAATTTCATCTTCAATTTCAACTTCAATTTCAACTTCAATTTCAATTTCAATTTCAATTTCAACTTCAGTTTCAACTTCAATTTCAACTTCAATTTCAACTTCAATTTCAACTTCAATTTCAACTTCAATTTCAACTTCAATTTCAACTTCAATTTCAACTTCAATTTCAACTTCAATTTTAACTTCAATTTCAACTTCAATTTCAACTTCAATTTCAACTTCAATTTCAACTTCAATTTTAACTTCAACTTCAATTTCAACTTCAATTTCAACTTCAATTTCAACTTCAATTTCAACTTCAATTTCAACTTCAATTTCAATTTCAACTTCAATTTCAACTTCAATTTCAACTTCAATTTCAACTTCAATTTCAACTTCAATTTCAACTTCAATTTCAACTTTAATTTCAACTTCAATTTCAACTTCAATTTCAACTTCAATTTCAACTTCAATTTCAACTTCAATTTCAACTTTAATTTCAACTTCAATTTCAACTTCAATTTCAAATTCAATTTCAACTTCAATTTCAACTTTAATTTCAACTTCAATTTTAATGTCAATTTCAACCTCAATTTCAACTTCAATTTCAACTTCAATTTTAACTTCAATTTCAACTTCAATTTCAACTTCAATTCCAACTTCAATTTTAACTTCAATTTTAACTTCAATTTCAACTTCAATTTCAACTTCAATTTCAACTTCAATTTCAACTTCAATTTCAACTTCAATTTCAACTTCAATTTCAACTTCAATTTCAACTTCAATTTTAATTTCAAATTCAACTTAAACTTCAATTTCAACTTAACTTCAACTTTAACTTTAACTTCACTTTCAAGTTCAACTTCAAATTCATCTTCAACTTAACTTCAACTTCAACTTCAACTTCACTTTCAAGTTCAACTTCAAATTCATCTTCAACTTTAACTTCAATTAAACTTAAACTTCAATTTTAACTTCAATTTCTACTTCAATTTCAACTTCAAGTTCAATTTCAATTTCAATTTCAACTTTCAATTTCAACTTCAATTTTAACTTCAATTTCAATTCCAATTTCAACTTCAATTTCAACTTCAATTTCAACTTCAAGTTCAATTTCAACTTCAATTTCAACTTCAATTTCAATTTCAATTTTAACTTGAATTTCAACTTCAATTTCAACTTCAATTACAACTTCAACTTCAATATTCAAACTTAACTTGAACTTCAACTTAACTTCAACTTCAACTTCAACTTCACTTTCAAGTTCAACTTCAAATTCAACTTCAACTTCAACTTCAAATTCAACTTCAATTTTAACTTTAATTTCAACTTCAATTTCAACTTCAATTTCAATTTCAATTGTAACTTCAATTTCAACTTCAATTTCAACTTCAATTTCAACTTCAATTTCAACTTCAATTTCATCTTCAATTTCAACTTCAATTTCAACTTCAATTTCAATTTCAATTTCAATTTCAACTTCAGTTTCAACTTCAATTTCAACTTCAATTTCAACTTCAATTTCAACTTCAATTTCAACTTCAATTTCAACTTCAATTTTAACTTCAATTTCAACTTCAATTTCAACTTCAATTTCAACTTCAATTTCAACTTCAATTTCAATTTCAACTTCAATTTCAACTTCAATTTCAACTTCAATTTCAACTTCAATTTCAACTTCAATTTCAACTTTAATTTCAACTTCAATTTCAACTTCAATTTCAACTTCAATTTCAACTTCAATTTCAACTTCAATTTCAACTTCAATTTCAAATTCAATTTCAATTTCAACTTCAATTTCAACTTCAACTTCACTTTCAAGTTCAACTTCAAATTCATCTTCAACTTTAACTTCAATTAAACTTAAACTTCAATTTTAACTTCACTTTCAAGTTCAACTTCAAATTCATCTTCAACTTTAACTTCAATTAAACTTAAACTTCAATTTTAACTTCAATTTCAACTTCAATTTCAATTTTAATTTCAATTTCAACTTTCTATTTCAACTTCAATTTTAACTTCAATTTCAACTCCAATTTCAACTTCAATTTCAACTTCAATTTCAACTTCAATTTCAACTTCAATTTCAACTTCAATTTCAACTTCAATTTCAACTTCAATTTCAACTTCAATTTCAACTTCAATTTCAACTTCAATTTTAATTTCAATTTTAACTTGAATTTCAACTTCAATTTCAACTTCAATTTCAAATTTAATTTCAACTTCAAAATTAACTTAATTTTAACTTCAATTTCAACTTCAATTTCAACTTCAATTTTAACTTCAATTTCAACTTCAATTTCAACTTCAATTTTGACTTCAATTTCAACTTCAATTTCAACTTCAATTTTAACTTCAATTTCAACTTCAATTTCAACTTCAATTTCAACTTTAATTTCAACTTCAATTTCAACTTCAATTTCAACTTCAATTTCAACTTCAATTTCAACTTCAATTTCAACTTCAATTTCAACTTCAATTTCAACTTCAATTTCAAATTCAATTTCAACTTCAATTTCAACTTTAATTTCAACTTCAATTTTAATGTCAATTTCAACCTCAATTTCTACTTCAATTTCAACTTCAATTTTAACTTCAATTTCAACTTCAATTTCAACTTCAATTCCAACTTCAATTTTAACTTCAATTTTAACTTCAATTTCAACTTCAATTTCAACTTCAATTTCAACTTCAATTTCAACTTCAATTTCAACTTCAATTTCAACTTCAATTTCAACTTCAATTTCAACTTCAATTTTAATTTCAAATTCAACTTAAACTTCAATTTCAACTTAACTTCAACTTTAACTTCAACTTGACTTTCAAGTTCAACTTCAAATTCATCTTCAACTTAACTTCAACTTCAACTTCAACTTCACTTTCAAGTTCAACTTCAAATTCATCTTCAACTTTAACTTCAATTAAACTTAAACTTCAATTTTAACTTCAATTTCTACTTCAATTTCAACTTCAAGTTCAATTTCAATTTCAATTTCAACTTTCAATTTCAACTTCAATTTTAACTTCAATTTCAATTCCAATTTCAACTTCAATTTCAACTTCAATTTCAACTTCAAGTTCAATTTCAACTTCAATTTCAACTTCAATTTCAATTTCAATTTTAACTTGAATTTCAACTTCAATTTCAACTTCAATTACAACTTCAACTTCAATATTCAAACTTAACTTGAACTTCAACTTAACTTCAACTTCAACTTCAACTTCACTTTCAAGTTCAACTTCAAATTCAACTTCAACTTCAACTTCAAATTCAACTTCAATTTTAACTTCAATTTCAACTTCAATTTCAACTTCAATTTCAATTTCAATTGTAACTTCAATTTCAACTTCAATTTCAACTTCAATTTCAACTTCAATTTCATCTTCAATTTCAACTTCAATTTCAACTTCAATTTCAATTTCAATTTCAATTTCAACTTCAGTTTCAACTTCAATTTCAACTTCAATTTCAACTTCAATTTCAACTTCAATTTCAACTTCAATTTCAACTTCAATTTCAACTTCAATTTTAACTTCAATTTCAACTTCAATTTCAACTTCAATTTCAACTTCAATTTCAACTTCAATTTTAACTTCAACTTCAATTTCAACTTCAATTTCAACTTCAATTTCAACTTCAATTTCAACTTCAATTTCAATTTCAACTTCAATTTCAACTTCAATTTCAACTTCAATTTCAACTTCAATTTCAACTTCAATTTCAACTTCAATTTCAACTTTAATTTCAACTTCAATTTCAACTTCAATTTCAACTTCAATTTCAACTTCAATTTCAACTTCAATTTCAACTTCAATTTCAACTTCAATTTCAACTTCAATTTCAAATTCAATTTCAACTTCAATTTCAACTTTAATTTCAACTTCAATTTTAATGTCAATTTCAACCTCAATTTCAACTTCAATTTCAACTTCAATTTTAACTTCAATTTCAACTTCAATTTCATCTTCAATTCCAACTTCAATTTTAACTTCAATTTTAACTTCAATTTCAACTTCAATTTCAACTTCAATTTCAACTTCAATTTCAACTTCAATTTTAACTTCAATTTCAACTTCAATTTCAACTTCAATTTCAACTTCAATTTCAACTTCAATTTCAATTTCAACTTCAATTTCAACTTCAATTTCAACTTCAATTTCAACTTCAATTTCAACTTCAATTTCAACTTTAATTTCAACTTCAATTTCAACTTCAATTTCAACTTCAATTTCAACTTCAATTTCAACTTCAATTTCAAATTCAATTTCAACTTCAATTTCAACTTTAATTTCAACTTCAATTTTAATGTCAATTTCAACCTCAATTTCAACTTCAATTTCAACTTCAATTTTAACTTCAATTTCAACTTTAATTTCAACTTCAATTTCAACTTCAATTTCAACTTCAATTTTAACTTCAAATTCAATTTCAATTTCAACTTCAATTTAAACTTCAACTTCAATTTCAAACTTAACTTCAACTTCAACTTAACTTCAATTAAACTTAAACTTCAGTTTTAACTTCAATTTCAACTTTAATTTCAACTTCATTTTTAACTTCAATTTCAACTTCAATTTCAAATTTAATTTCAACTTCAATTTCAACTTCAATTTTAATTTCAAATTCAACTTAAATTTCAATTTCAACTTAACTTCAACTTTAACTTCAACTTCACTTTCAAGTTCAACTTCAAATTCATCTTCAACTTAACTTCAACTTCAACTTCAACTTCACTTTCAAGTTCAACTTCAAATTCATCTTCAACTTTAACTTCAATTAAACTTAAACTTCAATTTTAACTTCAATTTCTACTTCAATTTCAACTTCAAGTTCAATTTCAATTTCAATTTCAACTTTCAATTTCAACTTCAATTTTAACTTCAATTTCAATTCCAATTTCAACTTCAATTTCAACTTCAATTTCAACTTCAAGTTCAATTTCAACTTCAATTTCAACTTCAATTTCAATTTCAATTTTAACTTGAATTTCAACTTCAATTTCAACTTCAATTACAACTTCAACTTCAATATTCAAACTTAACTTGAACTTCAACTTAACTTCAACTTCAACTTCAACTTCACTTTCAAGTTCAACTTCAAATTCAACTTCAACTTCAACTTCAAATTCAACTTCAATTTTAACTTCAATTTCAACTTCAATTTCAACTTCAATTTCAATTGTAACTTCAATTTCAACTTCAATTTCAACTTCAATTTCAACTTCAATTTCAACTTCAATTTCATCTTCAATTTCAACTTCAATTTCAACTTCAATTTCAATTTCAATTTCAATTTCAACTTCAGTTTCAACTTCAATTTCAACTTCAATTTCAACTTCAATTTCAACTTCAATTTCAACTTCAATTTCAACTTCAATTTCAACTTCAATTTCAACTTCAATTTTAACTTCAATTTCAACTTCAATTTCAACTTCAATTTCAACTTCAATTTCAACTTCAATTTTAACTTCAACTTCAATTTCAACTTCAATTTCAACTTCAATTCCAACTTCAATTTTAACTTCAATTTTAACTTCAATTTCAACTTCAATTTCAACTTCAATTTCAACTTCAATTTCAACTTCAATTTCAACTTCAATTTCAACTTCAATTTCAACTTCAATTTTAATTTCAAATTCAACTTAAACTTCAATTTCAACTTAACTTCAACTTTAACTTCAACTTCACTTTCAAGTTCAACTTCAAATTCATCTTCAACTTAACTTCAACTTCAACTTCAACTTCACTTTCAAGTTCAACTTCAAATTCATCTTCAACTTTAACTTCAATTAAACTTAAACTTCAATTTTAACTTCAATTTCTACTTCAATTTCAACTTCAAGTTCAATTTCAATTTCAATTTCAACTTTCAATTTCAACTTCAATTTTAACTTCAATTTCAATTCCAATTTCAACTTCAATTTCAACTTCAATTTCAACTTCAAGTTCAATTTCAACTTCAATTTCAACTTCAATTTCAATTTCAATTTTAACTTGAATTTCAACTTCAATTTCAACTTCAATTACAACTTCAACTTCAATATTCAAACTTAACTTGAACTTCAACTTAACTTCAACTTCAACTTCAACTTCACTTTCAAGTTCAACTTCAAATTCAACTTCAACTTCAACTTCAAATTCAACTTCAATTTTAACTTCAATTTCAACTTCAATTTCAACTTCAATTTCAATTGTAACTTCAATTTCAACTTCAATTTCAACTTCAATTTCAACTTCAATTTCAACTTCAATTTCATCTTCAATTTCAACTTCAATTTCAACTTCAATTTCAATTTCAATTTCAATTTCAACTTCAGTTTCAACTTCAATTTCAACTTCAATTTCAACTTCAATTTCAACTTCAATTTCAACTTCAATTTCAACTTCAATTTCAACTTCAATTTCAACTTCAATTTTAACTTCAATTTCAACTTCAATTTCAACTTCAATTTCAACTTCAATTTCAACTTCAATTTTAACTTCAACTTCAATTTCAGCTTCAATTTCAACTTCAATTTCAACTTCAATTTCAACTTCAATTTCAACTTCAATTTCAACTTCAATTTCAACTTCAATTTCAACTTTAATTTCAACTTCAATTTCAACTTCAATTTTAACTTCAATTTCAACTTCAATTTCAACTTCAATTTCAACTTTAATTTCAACTTCAATTTCAACTTCAATTTCAAATTCAATTTCAACTTCAATTTCAACTTTAATTTCAACTTCAATTTTAATGTCAATTTCAACCTCAATTTCAACTTCAATTTCAACTTCAATTTTAACTTCAATTTCAACTTCAATTTCAACTTCAATTCCAACTTCAATTTTAACTTCAATTTTAACTTCAATTTCAACTTCAATTTCAACTTCAATTTCAACTTCAATTTCAACTTCAATTTCAACTTCAATTTCAACTTCAATTTCAACTTCAATTTCAACTTCAATTTTAATTTCAAATTCAACTTAAACTTCAATTTCAACTTAACTTCAACTTCACTTTCAAGTTCAACTTCAAATTCATCTTCAACTTAACTTCAACTTCAACTTCAACTTCACTTTCAAGTTCAACTTCAAATTCATCTTCAACTTTAACTTCAATTAAACTTAAACTTCAATTTTAACTTCAATTTCAACTTCAATTTCAACTTCAATTTCAACTTCAATTTCTACTTCAATTTCAACTTCAAGTTCAATTTCAATTTCAATTTCAACTTTCAATTTCAACTTCAATTTTAACTTCAATTTCAATTCCAATTTCAACTTCAATTTCAACTTCAATTTCAACTTCAAGTTCAATTTCAACTTCAATTTCAACTTCACTTTCAACTTCAATTTTAACTTGAATTTCAACTTCAATTTCAACTTCAATTACAACTTCAACTTCAATATTCAAACTTAACTTGAACTTCAACTTAACTTCAACTTCAACTTCAACTTCACTTTCAAGTTCAACTTCAAATTCAACTTCAACTTCAACTTCAAATTCAACTTCAATTTTAACTTCAATTTCAACTTCAATTTCAACTTCAATTTCAATTTCAATTGTAACTTCAATTTCAACTTCAATTTCAACTTCAATTTCAACTTCAATTTCAACTTCAATTTCATCTTCAATTTCAACTTCAATTTCAACTTCAATTTCAATTTCAATTTCAATTTCAACTTCAGTTTCAACTTCAATTTCAACTTCAATTTCAACTTCAATTTCAACTTCAATTTCAACTTCAATTTCAACTTCAATTTTAACTTCAATTTCAACTTCAATTTTAACTTCAATTTCAACTTCAATTTCAACTTCAATTTCAACTTCAATTTCAACTTCAATTTTAACTTCAACTTCAATTTCAACTTCAATTTCAACTTCAATTTCAACTTCAATTTCAATTTCAACTTCAATTTCAACTTCAATTTCAACTTCAATTTCAACTTCAATTTCAACTTCAATTTCAACTTCAATTTCAAATTTAATTTCAACTTCAATTTCAACTTCAATTTCAACTTCAATTTCAACTTCAATTTCAACTTCAATTTCAACTTTAATTTCAACTTCAATTTCAACTTCAATTTCAAATTCAATTTCAACTTCAATTTCAACTTTAATTTCAACTTCAATTTTAATGTCAATTTCAACCTCAATTTCAACTTCAATTTCAACTTCAATTTTAACTTCAATTTCAACTTCAATTTCAACTTCAATTCCAACTTCAATTTTAACTTCAATTTTAACTTCAATTTCAACTTCAATTTCAACTTCAATTTCAACTTCAATTTCAACTTCAATTTCAACTTCAATTTCAACTTAACTTCAACTTTAACTTCAACTTCATTTTCAAGATCAACTTCAAATTCATCTTCAACTTAACTTCAACTTCAACTTCAACTTCACTTTCAAGTTCAACTTCAAATTCATCTTCAACTTTAACTTCAATTAAACTTAAACTTCAATTTTAACTTCAATTTCAACTTCAATTTCAACTTCAATTTCAACTTCAATTTCAAATTCAATTTCAACTTCAATTTCAACTTCAATTTCAACTTCAAGTTCAATTTCAATTTCAATTTCAACTTTCTATTTCAACTTCAATTTTAACTTCAATTTCAACTCCAATTTCAACTTCAATTTCAACTTCAATTTCAACTTCAATTTCAACTTCAATTTCAACTTCAATTTCAACTTCAATTTCAACTTCAATTTTAATTTCAATTTTAACTTGAATTTCAACTTCAATTTCAACTTCAATTACAACTTCAACTTCAATATTCAAACTTAACTTGAACTTCAACTTAACTTCAACTTCAACTTCACTTTCAAGTTCAACTTCAAATTCAACTTCAACTTCAACTTCAAATTCAACTTCAATTTTAACTTCAATTTTAACTTCAATTTCAACTTCAATTTCAACTTCAATTTCAACTTCAATTTCAACTTCAATTTCAACTTCAATTTTAATTTCAAATTCAACTTAAACTTCAATTTCAAACTTAACTTCAACTTCAACTTAACTTCAACTTTAACTTCAACTTCACTTTCAAGTTCAACTTCAAATTCATCTTCAACTTAACTTCAACTTCAACTTCAACTTCATTTTCAAGTTCAACTTCAAATTCATCTTCAACTTTAACTTCAATTAAACTTAAACTTCAATTTTAACTTCAATTTCAACTTCAATTTCAACTTCAATTTCAACTTCAATTTTAATTTCAAATTCAACTTAAACTTCAATTTCAAACTTAACTTCAACTTCAACTTAACTTCAACTTTAACTTCAACTTCACTTTCAAGTTCAACTTCAAATTCATCTTCAACTTAACTTCAACTTCAACTTCAACTTCACTTTCAAGTTCAACTTCAAATTCATCTTCAACTTTAACTTCAATTAAACTTAAACTTCAATTTTAACTTCAATTTCAACTTCAATTTCAACTTCAATTTCAACTTCAATTTCAACTTCAATTTCAACTTCAATTTCAACTTCAATTTCAACTTCAATTTCAACTTCAAGTTCAATTTCAATTTCAATTTCAACTTTCAATTTCAACTTTAATTTTAACTTCAATTTCAACTCCAATTTCAACGTCAATTTCAACTTCAATTTCAACTTCAATTTCAATTTCAATTTCAACTTCAGTTTCAACTTCAATTTCAACTTCAATTTCAACTTCAATTTCAACTTCAATTTCAACTTCAATTTCAACTTCAATTGCAATTTCAATTTCAACTTCAATTTCAACTTCAATTTCAACTTCAATTTCAACTTCAATTTCAACTTCGATTTCAACTTCAATTTCAACTTCAATTTCAACTTCAATTTCAACTTCAATTTCAACTTCAATTTCTACTTCAATTTCAACTTCAATTTCAATGTCAATTTCAACTTCAATTTCAACTTCAATTTTAACTTCAATTTCAACTTCAATTTCAACTTCAATTTCAACTTCAATTTCAACTTCAATTTCAACTTCAATTTCAACTTCAATTTCAACTTCAATTTCAACTTCAATTTTAACTTCAATTTCAACTTCAATTTTAACTTCAAATTCAATTTCAATTTCAACTTCAATTTAAACTTCAACTTCAATTTCAAACTTAACTTCAACTTCAACTTAACTTCAATTAAACTTAAACTTCAGTTTTAACTTCAATTTCAACTTTAATTTCAACTTCATTTTTAACTTCAATTTCAACTTCAATTTCAAATTTAATTTCAACTTCAAATTTAACTTAATTTTAACTTCAATTTCAACTTCAATTTCAACTTCAATTTTAACTTCAATTTCAACTTCAATTTCAACTTCAATTTTGACTTCAATTTCAACTTCAATTTCAACTTCAATTTTAACTTCAATTTCAACTTCAATTTCAACTTCAATTTCAACTTTAATTTCAACTTCAATTTCAACTTCAATTTCAACTTCAATTTCAACTTCAATTTCAACTTCAATTTCAACTTCAATTTCAACTTCAATTTCAACTTCAATTTCAAATTCAATTTCAACTTCAATTTCAACTTTAATTTCAACTTCAATTTTAATGTCAATTTCAACCTCAATTTCAACTTCAATTTCAACTTCAATTTTAACTTCAATTTCAACTTCAATTTCAACTTCAATTCCAACTTCAATTTTAACTTCAATTTTAACTTCAATTTCAACTTCAATTTCAACTTCAATTTCAACTTCAATTTCAACTTCAATTTCAACTTCAATTTCAACTTCAATTTTAATTTCAAATTCAACTTAAACTTCAATTTCAACTTAACTTCAACTTTAACTTCAACTTCACTTTCAAGTTCAACTTCAAATTCATCTTCAACTTAACTTCAACTTCAACTTCAACTTCACTTTCAAGTTCAACTTCAAATTCATCTTCAACTTTAACTTCAATTAAACTTAAACTTCAATTTTAACTTCAATTTCTACTTCAATTTCAACTTCAAGTTCAATTTCAATTTCAATTTCAACTTTCAATTCCAACTTCAATTTTAACTTCAATTTCAATTCCAATTTCAACTTCAATTTCAACTTCAACTTCAACTTCAAGTTCAATTTCAACTTCAATTTCAACTTCAATTTCAATTTCAATTTTAACTTGAATTTCAACTTCAATTTCAACTTCAATTACAACTTCAACTTCAATATTCAAACTTAACTTGAACTTCAACTTAACTTCAACTTCAACTTCAACTTCACTTTCAAGTTCAACTTCAAGTTCAACTTCAACTTCAACTTCAAATTCAACTTCAATTTTAACTTCAATTTCAACTTCAATTTCAACTTCAATTTCAAATTCAATTGTAACTTCAATTTCAACTTCAATTTCAACTTCAATTTCAACTTCAATTTCAACTTCAATTTCATCTTCAATTTCAACTTCAATTTCAACTTCAATTTCAATTTCCATTTCAATTTCAACTTCAGTTTCAACTTCAATTTCAACTTCAATTTCAACTTCAATTTCAACTTCAATTTCAACTTCAATTTCAACTTCAATTTCAACTTCAATTTCAACTTCAATTTCAACTTCAATTTTAACTTCAATTTCAACTTCAATTTCAACTTCAATTTCAACTTCAATTTCAACTTCAATTTCAACTTCAATTTTATCTTCAACTTCAATTTCAACTTCAATTTCAACTTCAATTTCAACTTCAATTTCAACTTCAATTTCAATTTCAACTTCAATTTCAACTTCAATTTCAACTTCAATTTCAACTTCAATTTCAACTTCAATTTCAACTTCAATTTCAACTTCAATTTCAACTTCAATTTCAACTTCAATTTCAAATTCAATTTCAACTTCAATTTCAACTTTAATTTCAACTTCAATTTTAATGTCAATTTCAACCTCAATTTCAACTTCAATTTCAACTTCAATTTTAACTTCAATTTCAACTTCAATTTCAACTTCAATTCCAACTTCAATTTTAACTTCAATTTTAACTTCAATTTCAACTTCAATTTCAACTTCAATTTCAACTTCAATTTCAACTTCAATTTCAACTTCAATTTCAACTTCAATTTCAACTTCAATTTCAACTTCAATTTCAACTTCAATTTTAATTTCAAATTGAACTTAAACTTCAATTTCAACTTAACTTCAACTTTAACTTCAACTTCATTTTCAAGTTCAACTTCAAATTCATCTTCAACTTAACTTCAACTTCAACTTCAACTTCACTTTCAAGTTCAACTTCAAATTCATCTTCAACTTTAACTTCAATTAAACTTAAACTTCAATTTTAACTTCACTTTCAAGTTCAACTTCAAATTCATCTTCAACTTTAACTTCAATTAAACTTAAACTTCAATTTTAACTTCAATTTCAACTTCAATTTCAATTTCAATTTCAATTTCAACTTTCTATTTCAACTTCAATTTTAACTTCAATTTCAACTCTAATTTCAACTTCAATTTCAACTTCAATTTCAACTTCAATTTCAACTTCAATTTCAACTTCAATTTCAACTTCAATTTCAACTTCAATTTCAACTTCAATTTCAACTTCAATTTTAATTTCAATTTTAACTTGAATTTCAACTTCAATTTCAACTTCAATTACAACTTCAACTTCAATATTCAAACTTAACTTGAACTTCAACTTAACTTCAACTTCAACTTCACTTTCAAGTTCAACTTCAAATTCAACTTCAACTTCAACTTCAAATTCAACTTCAATTTTAACTTCAATTTTAACTTCAATTTCAACTTCAATTTCAACTTCAATTTCAACTTCAATTTCAACTTCAATTTCAACTTCAATTTTAATTTCAAATTCAACTTAAACTTCAATTTCAAACTTAACTTCAACTTCAACTTAACTTCCACTTTAACTTCAACTTCACTTTCAAGTTCAACTTCAAATTCATCTTCAACTTAACTTCAACTTCAACTTCAACTTCACTTTCAAGTTCAACTTCAAATTCATCTTCAACTTTAACTTCAATTAAACTTAAACTTCAATTTTAACTTCAATTTCAACTTCAATTTCAACTTCAATTTCAACTTCAATTTCAACTTCAATTTCAACTTCAATTTCAACTTCAATTTCAACTTCAATTTCAACTTCAAGTTCAATTTTAATTTCAATTTCAACTTTCAATTTCAACTTCAATTTTAACTTCAATTTCAACTCCAATTTCAACGTCAATTTCAACTTCAATTTCAACTTCAATTTCAATTTCAATTTCAACTTCAGTTTCAACTTCAATTTCAACTTCAATTTCAACTTCAATTTCAACTTCAATTTCAACTTCAATTTCAACTTCAATTTCAACTTCAATTGCAATTTCAATTTCAACTTCAATTTCAACTTCAATTTCAACTTCAATTTCAACTTCAGTTTCAACTTCGATTTCAACTTCAATTTCAACTTCAATTTCAACTTCAATTTCAACTTCAATTTCAACTTCAATTTCTACTTCAATTTCAACTTCAATTTCAATGTCAATTTCAACTTCAATTTCAACTTCAATTTTAACTTCAATTTCAACTTCAATTTCAACTTCAATTTCAACTTCAATTTCAACTTCAATTTCAACTTCAATTTCAACTTCAATTTCAACTTCAATTTCAACTTCAATTTTAACTTCAATTTCAACTTCAATTTTAACTTCAAATTCAATTTCAATTTCAACTTCAATTTAAACTTCAACTTCAATTTCAAACTTAACTTCAACTTCAACTTAACTTCAATTAAACTTAAACTTCAGTTTTAACTTCAATTTCAACTTTAATTTCAACTTCATTTTTAACTTCAATTTCAACTTCAATTTCAAATTTAATTTCAACTTCAAATTTAACTTAATTTTAACTTCAATTTCAACTTCAATTTCAACTTCAATTTTAACTTCAATTTCAACTTCAATTTCAACTTCAATTTTGACTTCAATTTCAACTTCAATTTCAACTTCAATTTTAACTTCAATTTCAACTTCAATTTCAACTTCAATTTCAACTTTAATTTCAACTTCAATTTCAACTTCAATTTCAACTTCAATTTCAACTTCAATTTCAACTTCAATTTCAACTTCAATTTCAACTTCAATTTCAACTTCAATTTCAAATTCAATTTCAACTTCAATTTCAACTTTAATTTCAACTTCAATTTTAATGTCAATTTCAACCTCAATTTCAACTTCAATTTCAACTTCAATTTTAACTTCAATTTCAACTTCAATTTCAACTTCAATTCCAACTTCAATTTTAACTTCAATTTTAACTTCAATTTCAACTTCAATTTCAACTTCAATTTCAACTTCAATTTCAACTTCAATTTCAACTTCAATTTCAACTTCAATTTCAACTTCAATTTCAACTTCAATTTCAACTTCAATTTTAATTTCAAATTCAACTTAAACTTCAATTTCAACTTAACTTCAACTTTAACTTCAACTTCACTTTCAAGTTCAACTTCAAATTCATCTTCAACTTAACTTCAACTTCAACTTCAACTTCACTTTCAAGTTCAACTTCAAATTCATCTTCAACTTTAACTTCAATTAAACTTAAACTTCAATTTTAACTTCAATTTCAACTTCAATTTCAACTTCAATTTCAACTTCAATTTCAACTTCAATTTCTACTTCAATTTCAACTTCAAGTTCAATTTCAATTTCAATTTCAACTTTCAATTTCAACTTCAATTTTAACTTCAATTTCAATTCCAATTTCAACTTCAATTTCAACTTCAATTTCAACTTCAAGTTCAATTTCAACTTCAATTTCAACTTCAATTTCAATTTCAATTTTAACTTGAATTTCAACTTCAATTTCAACTTCAATTACAACTTCAACTTCAATATTCAAACTTAACTTGAACTTCAACTTAACTTCAACTTCAACTTCAACTTCACTTTCAAGTTCAACTTCAAATTCAACTTCAACTTCAACTTCAAATTCAACTTCAATTTTAACTTCAATTTCAACTTCAACTTCAACTTCAACTTCACTTTCAAGTTCAACTTCAAATTCAACTTCAACTTCAACTTCAAATTCAACTTCAATTTCAACTTCAATTTCAACTTCAATTTCAACTTCAATTTCATCTTCAATTTCAACTTCAATTTCAACTTCAATTTCAATTTCAATTTCAATTTCAACTTCAGTTTCAACTTCAATTTCAACTTCAATTTCAACTTCAATTTCAACTTCAATTTCAACTTCAATTTCAACTTCAATTTCAACTTCAATTTCAACTTCAATTTCAACTTCAATTTCAACTTCAATTTTAACTTCAACTTCAATTTCAACTTCAATTTCAACTTCAATTTCAACTTCAATTTCAACTTCAATTTCAATGTCAATTTCAACTTAAATTTCAACTTCAGTTTCAACTTCAATTTCAACTTCAATTTCAACTTCAATTTCAACTTCAATTTCAACTTCAATTTCAACTTAAATTTCAACTTCAATTTCAACTTCAATTTCAACTTCAATTTCAACTTCAATTTCAACTTCAATTTCAACTTCAATTTCAACTTCAATTTCAACTTCAATTTCAACTTCAATTTCAACTTCAATTTTAATTTCAATTTTAACTTGAATTTCAACTTCAATTTCAACTTCAATTACAACTTCAACTTCAATATTCAAACTTAACTTGAACTTCAACTTAACTTCAACTTCAACTTCACTTTCAAGTTCAACTTCAAATTCAACTTCAACTTCAACTTCAAATTCAACTTCAATTTTAACTTCAATTTTAACTTCAATTTCAACTTCAATTTCAACTTCAATTTCAACTTCAATTTCAACTTCAATTTCAACTTCAATTTTAATTTCAAATTCAACTTAAACTTCAATTTCAAACTTAACTTCAACTTCAACTTAACTTCAACTTCACTTTCAAGTTCAACTTCAAATTCATCTTCAACTTAACTTCAACTTCAACTTCAACTTCACTTTCAAGTTCAACTTCAAATTCATCTTCAACTTTAACTTCAATTAAACTTAAACTTCAATTTTAACTTCAATTTCAACTTCAATTTCAACTTCAATTTCAACTTCAATTTCAACTTCAATTTCAACTTCAATTTCAACTTCAATTTCAACTTCAATTTCAACTTCAAGTTCAACTTCAAATTCATCTTCAACTTTAACTTCAATTAAACTTAAACTTCAATTTTAACTTCAATTTCAACTTCAATTTCAACTTCAATTTCAATTTCAATTTCAACTTCAGTTTCAACTTCAATTTCAACTTCAATTTCAACTTCAATTTCAACTTCAATTTCAACTTCAATTTCAACTTCAATTGCAATTTCAATTTCAACTTCAATTTCAACTTCAATTTCAATTTCAATTTCAACTTCAGTTTCAACTTCAATTTCAACTTCAATTTCAACTTCAATTTCAACTTCAATTTCAACTTCAATTTCAACTTCAATTTCAACTTCAATTGCAATTTCAATTTCAACTTCAATTTCAACTTCAATTTCAACTTCAATTTCAACTTCAATTTCAACTTCGATTTCAACTTCAATTTCAACTTCAATTTCAACTTCAATTTCAACTTCAATTTCAACTTCAATTTCTACTTCAATTTCAACTTCAATTTCAATGTCAATTTCAACTTCAATTTCAACTTCAATTTTAACTTCAATTTCAACTTCAATTTCAACTTCAATTTCAACTTCAATTTCAACTTCAATTTCAACTTCAATTTCAACTTCAATTTCAACTTCAATTTTAACTTCAATTTCAACTTCAATTTTAACTTCAAATTCAATTTCAATTTCAACTTCAATTTAAACTTCAACTTCAATTTCAAACTTAACTTCAACTTCAACTTAACTTCAATTAAACTTAAACTTCAGTTTTAACTTCAATTTCAACTTTAATTTCAACTTCATTTTTAACTTCAATTTCAACTTCAATTTCAAATTTAATTTCAACTTCAAATTTAACTTAATTTTAACTTCAATTTCAACTTCAATTTCAACTTCAATTTTAACTTCAATTTCAACTTCAATTTCAACTTCAATTTTGACTTCAATTTCAACTTCAATTTCAACTTCAATTTTAACTTCAATTTCAACTTCAATTTCAACTTCAATTTCAACTTTAATTTCAACTTCAATTTCAACTTCAATTTCAACTTCAATTTCAACTTCAATTTCAACTTCAATTTCAACTTCAATTTCAACTTCAATTTCAACTTCAATTTCAACTTCAATTTCAAATTCAATTTCAACTTCAATTTCAACTTTAATTTCAACTTCAATTTTAATGTCAATTTCAACCTCAATTTCAACTTCAATTTCAACTTCAATTTTAACTTCAATTTCAACTTCAATTTCAACTTCAATTC